>PXOD01000963.1:0-13252 GCA_003012165.1 Paramyrothecium roridum
CCAAAGGAAACGCAGTCATCCTCCTACTCCTACAATGCTGTACCACTTGGGCCCTGTGCACGTTGCATGCCTTTTGTGAGGGGCCCATGATTTAAATTTTGTGCATACGTTGACTGTAACCCCGTTCTCGCACGGCGACAGCGGAAACTGGGCGAGTAGCTGAGATCCTGTCATACCGACCACACACATCAGGGCGCACCGTGTAAATCCCGTGTGTCCCGATGCAGAGCGATTAAACATAGTAATAGCCCTGGGGCGGATGGGGCAAAGGTGACTAGCAGATGCAAGAAAGAAAAGAGCGGAGGCTTTGGTGCCCACAAACACCTCGGGTTTGGGGTGGTTTGTTAAAGAATGCAGTCCACTTTGTGTACATACAGTACTGTACAGAGTAGTAACGCCACACAACTCGAGGAGCTGTCAAGTTATAAGATTACCGTATGTACGGCAGGTGTACAGGACAGTAAGGTACCTGCCATTGATTGTCAAGCAGGTGAATCCAAAAGTCACATTCGACGAAGCAGCCCAAGAAGGTTCACATCGTCCGTCTCTTCATTTCCCGTCCCATGAGCATTGGCTACACCATGACACAGTCCTAATTGTCCTCAATTATTGGCTTGCGCACCCATGCTCATTTGCATCTGCTCATTTTACAAGATTTTCCTCCAAACCCTAAACCCACTGACGATCCCTTCCCTCCCCCGCGATCCTACAATTTTGCGGAATATTCGCCCTTTGTTCGTTCCTGGCACACACGCCTTTCGCCCCCGCTCCGAACCCCTGTCAGGCACACGCAGACCTGCAAGGGGGTGTTCTTTGTTCCCGCCCTGTGCTCCACTGCTGTCTAAAAGCCGTTTTCCACGGCTCTTCTCTCCCCTCTCTGTCCTCTCCAGTGTGTGTGTGTGTGTGGACAAGGGCAGATGAATGTCTACGCAAGCATGCGCGCGATCGATGGGGAAGCGAAGCGAGGCCAAGCGAATGGGGAGCCCACTCACTGACAGCCCCATGAGGGAATAAGTAATTAGTCGGAAGAGCGGGAGATCTGAGTCTTCAGAATCCTCACTCCGATTGCTTGTTTTCTTTCTCGGAACCAGAAGAATTTTCTGCATCCAGGCACTAAGGTACTGTAAGTTACTGATCGGACGGCATCGTACTGTACGGCACCACCTCGTTGTTCTCTCCTCCCCATCCCACGCCATGTCCACATCCCACCCCGTCCCCAACACCAGTGTCTCAGGCAGACAGCCCAGTGAGCCTGTTCTAGTGCAGAGAGCCTCAAACGGCTTTTGACCACGCCTCCTACTGCGACGCTCTCTCTGGGGCGGCAGTTGAGATCTGAGCCCCTGGGACCCTTTCCCAATATGATTCCATTCTTCTCTAACGTGCTTGTCCTCCTAGGCCGCTCTCCTGTAACAAGATCTTGCAGACAATATGCTCGACCCCGGCCTATAAGACGGGGTGCTGATACAAACGAGAATCAGAGTTCTCCTAGTGATATTCGCACCGGTCCAATCATCATGTCCCTGCCCCTTGCTCGTTTTCTTCCATCCCTGCCGCCGTCTACTGCAGCCCTTCTGGCTTATACCCCCTCTCTGGATCGTGTCCGAGCGGCCGATTGGTCTTCTCTGCCCGTGGCTTCGGGTCTGCAGAGACGGACTTCTCGAGTGGGTCTGTTTGGTTGACTTGCTTACTTGAAAGAATGCAGGAAAATTCTTTCCTCGCTCGTCACTGTCTGCCGAAGCAGTTCCTCACGGCCGATGTAATTTTAACCCGTTCAGTCTATGACTCCTCTACGTGGACTAAAACACCTGCCGCCGAACCTCCCACCGTTAGACTGCCCGCCAGAGCACGGGAGTGGAGAGAATAGAGCCCCAACTAAGCCTGGAAAGGCATGCCTTAGAACGGCCGGACCCGGTTTCTCAGGCGTTTGGAGGAGCCACTTGTTGCTTGTTGCCTCGGACGACAAGCTTTGTAGTTGTTTTGCCTGGTTTCGATTCTGATCCATCAGCAGAGATGTGCGATGAAAACAAGCATGTCATGCCAAATGGGATCGCAAGAGATCAGCAATGACGACGAACCAAGTGGCTTGCTGGAAGCCTCACTCTACTAGATGGAGCTCACGAACCAAGGATAATCATCGAGACCGAAATAGAAGGTTTCCATTGTTTTAAAATAGAGTAGAGTGCCGGTCCTACCAAACGGTGAGGCTGCCCTATCAATGACTCGCATGACCGTGTGACGGCTTCACGGCTCAGCCAACAGCCAACAGCCAACAGCCAACAGCAATCACCTCTCTCACGGTGTTTGCAAACCTACCGTGGCAATACGTGGCTATACTGTAATACCAAGCCGTTGGCTGGAAACAACCAAAATCCACTCAACCACCGGATGTAGCCGGCCTAGCGCACCACTGTGTCCTCAGGCCGTTGTCCGTGACCTTATTTCACCCTATACCTTCGTCTCATCCAAGCTTTTTTTCCCTTCTTCTCTAGTGGTGAGCTCTACGGTTCTAGATCATTGGACCCTTGAAATCCGTCGTCCTACCTGCGCTTGGGCTGTGGGGAGGAAAAGGCCGGGCTCCGGTCACTAACTTCAGGTAACAGATAGCTGAAACTTCCAAAAAGTCAGGTCGGCCAGACCCTACTGGGGTTGCTAGGAAACGATCCTTTCCCACAGGATATGCCCGAGCGCGACGGCTGAGCTGGATGTAAGGGAGCGCAAAAAATGCCCTGTCAGACTTCAAGAAGCAAAAGAACTCTTTTCTTTTCGCGGGGCTGTGGGTATTGAGGCAGTATCTGACGACATAATCCTGCCATGCGTGCATGCGAGGGCGCAAACACCAGGCTTTGCCATGGTTTGCAGGGCTGTTAAGCCACGATGTCAGCCTCTCTGGGCATCAGTTTGTTCAGCCATGCACCCTGCCACCGCCAATTGTCGTGAGCCGACGTTACATAGAAGGCAAGTAAGCAAGCATGCCACAGAAAACACGAAGGGCAAACCCGTTTGGGACTTTCGAATTGGCGAGTCACTGTGGAGAGCTCGCCAGGCTGAGAGAAGCGAGAGCAAACAGCGAGACCGAAAATGGTTGCATTGTTCGATCCGTTGACATTCGCCAATCAGCATCCTTCCCATGCATATGTAAACACCAGTTGTAGTCAACAAGCATGCAAGACGCGTGATTGCTCTCTGCACAACGCGTCGGCCGGTGTCACCTTCATCCTGGTAGCCGCATGCAGCTGTAAGCAAGGATAACATGAACTTCACTGAATGTCGTTTGTCCGGTCGTGGCTCTTCGTTTGGCTGCACCGGGGTCATGGTAGCGTCGAATGCCATCTTCAAGCCACAGCCCGATGCCTGATGTAATGCACAAGATCGAAAAACGAGATTAACGAACGGAGTCGGGTGTGCCGTAAGTGGCCATCGTGGCCACGGCCATGGCTACCATATCTGGCCATCGCGGCAAACCCTCAAGTAACAGACGGGGAGTTGCTACTCTCCTGGAGTATTGAACAACGCGATCGGTATTAGGATTTGCCCATGCCGTTTAGAACACGCCTCGGCTTCACTGACCTGCCAATTCCGCCTAGTCAATTCCGATTGCCAATTGTGGCTGGGCTCCCGACGGAGAGCTAAGACATGCTATCCTGACATCATGGACTTTGGTAAAGCTGCGTTCCCAATTCTCCGTCGCGGACTTTTTTCCCATAGCTGCAGCTCAAGGACCCATAATCTAGAGCGCGCAAATGAAAGCTCGTAAAAATGACGAAACCTCGAGTCATCTACTGGTTCCGGACGGATCTACGACTTCACGACTCCCCTGCCCTCAAAGCCGCCCTGGATCTTGATCCTGAGGTCCTCTGGCCCATATTCACGTGGGACCCTCACTATGTCTACAGGGTGCGAGGCGGTTTGAATCGCTGGCAGTTCCTGTGCGTGTGTACCAATTCCAGACATCCTGACATACTTTCTCACATCATCCTTGTAGACTCGATTGCCAGAATGACTTGTCCGGTTCAATCACCGCCCTCAATCCAAAATCTAAGCTGTTTGTCCTTAGAGAGGGTCCACAAACGCTGCTTCCAAAGCTTTTCAAGGCCTGGAAGGTGACGCATCTCGTCTTTGAGAGAGACACAGATGCCTATGCTCGTGAGAGAGACGAGGTGGTCACAAAGGCCGCACAGGACGCAGGCGTCAAGGTTGTGACCCGCTATGGGCGGACGCTCTGGGACAGCGACGAACTTGTCAGGCAGCACGATGGAAAACCGACAATGTCCATCACCCAGCTTCAAGCCGCCGGCAAGAAGATTGGGCCCGTGCCTAAACCGCTGCCGGCGCCGAAGCATCTTCCCGATCCCGGTGAAATGCCAGTAGACTTTGAGCAGGAGAAGCCAGAGACGCAGCCTGACTTCAACGCTGGGCGTAGGACAGAGACCGACGCTGCCTATCAGCAAATTGCCGGCCCCAATGGCGACTTTGCCATCGAGACCATGGAGGAGTTGGGCTTCCCGCCGGCAACGACACCGCATCGTGGTGGGGAGACGCTTGCCTTGCAGAAGATGGATGAGTTGGTCAAGAACAAGAAGTATACAGCAACGTTCGAGAAGCCCAAGACGAGCCCGGCTTTGTTCGAGCCTCAGTCCACGACTCTTCTGTCTCCGTTCCTGCATTTTGGCGCCCTCTCCGTCAGGCTCTTTTACTGGCAGGCCCAAGATATCGTGGACGAGTTCGGAAAAGGAGCATCCAGCCCGCCAACGAGCCTCACCGGCCAGCTGCTGTTTCGTGACATGTACTTCGCCGCGCAGGCAGCGTTGGGACGCGCTTTTACACAAACGGCCAACAACCCGGCGTGCCGCTTCATTCCCTGGCATCTACCTTCCAAGGTTGATCCCTCCACGGGCCGTGTCACCGGCGAGTATCACGTTGATTCCGAGCAAGCTGACGTCTGGTTCAAACGATGGCGGGCAGGCATCACAGGCTTCCCCTGGATCGATGCGCTCATGCGTCAGCTCAAGTATGAAGGCTGGATCCATCATCTTGGTCGGCATAGCGTTGCTTGCTTCTTGACCAGAGGCGGGGTTTATGTGGATTGGGAGAGAGGTGCCGACGTCTTTGAGGAGTGGCTTCTAGATCACGAACCAGCGTGCAACGCGGGCAACTGGCAATGGCTCTCCTGCACGGCCTTCTTCAGCCAGTTCCACCGCTGCTATAGTCCAGTGGCCTTTGGACAAAAGTGGGACAAGGAAGGCCTGCTCATTCGAAAATTCGTGCCTGAGCTGAAGAACCTCGATAGCAAGTACATCTATGAGCCCTGGAAGGCCCCGATTCAAGACCAGAAAAAGGCGGGTGTGCGTGTCACGGGGGACGGACTGTCCGCGGCCAAAGGCGACGGCACGTACCCCAAACCCATGTTCGACTTTGCCGAGAGGAGGACTGCCTGCCTGGCCGCGATGAAGAAGGCGTATGAGGTGGGCTTGCATGGCGACGACCCCCGCGTTCTAGATGGTTCATGGAGAGAACTGTTCCCGGCCGACAGAAATGCAGAGATACAGTCGGAGTTTCAAGTGGATGCTGTCAAGTCAGCCAGCCTGGGGGATACTGAGGAGCCTGGGAGCAACGAAGCTCAACTGAAGGGCGAGGGTGTCGAAGCCCAGGTAGGGCACAAGAGAAACGCGAGCAACGGCGACTTGGGGAAATGGTTGCGAAAGAAGAATAAAACGTGATTCCAACATGTCGTCAGGATGGAGGAGTTTACACTGTATCCATATACTTAAATTCCCTTGTACACAATTAAGAGAATGGTTTTATCCATCGCTCAGTGGTTATGAATGCTTACAATTTGACTCGGAAAACCCTGTCCTAAACACAAAAAGTAATATATACGCTTATAGACACAACAAGCAAGTGCAGTACAGTATCCTGGATGTCTCGTCTTCCCTTCGAGGAGACATTTGCCAGAATCAAAACTCCATTCGCTTGTCAGCGAGTCTTGACCACTCCATCGCCCACTTGCGTTGCTCCTCTCTGGACTGTGCATCCTCTGCCTTTGAGGAACGATCCAGCGCAATCTCCGATAAGTGGCTGAAGACCTCCGGCCTTCCCCTACAAGCCGCCTCGAAGAGCAACTCGTGGGCGCGATCAGGGTCGCTGGCATGTAGCATGTAGCCGAGCTCGAGGCCCGCTTCGGGCATGCCCTGCTCGTGCAGCTTGTGGAACATCTCCTCGGCGTCGTCTGTTCTCCCAAGCTCTCGATACGTCCTGGCCAGGCAGAACTGGCAGTTGAGCTTCCATTCGAAGGACTTGTTCTGTTTGAGCGCCTTCTCCAAGTGGCGCAGGGCTGCGGGGTACTTCTTCTGGAAGAACAGGTGTTCGCCCTCGAGGGTCAGGGCATTGGAGTTCAGGCCTGTCGTGACCATGGATTTGAATATCCGCTCGATCTTGCTGTAGTTGGCTTTCTTGTTGTAGCGGCCCGTGAAGATCAGGTCTCGTACTAGGGTCAGCAATGCGGCTTGGTGGCCCTGGTGTGCGGCCGATGACCAGAGCAAGCGGCTGAGCCGTTGGGATTTGAGGTCTGGTGACATTCGGAGTAGACATGCTGTTTCGTGCATGAGTTGGGGAGAAACTAGCCATAAGATCAGCACGTTGAATTTCTGTACCTTCTTAGGATGGGAGAGGCGGGTCGATGTGGTAGATCACTCACAGTCGGGTAGCTCGACAGTCCAGCCATAGGCCCCGTCTGCGACAGCCTGTTCGTAGGCATTGATGCAATTGATATACTCTTGCGGTGTGCCAGTCCATCCACCGTTACTGACTCTGTCAATTGTCTGTTTCAATAACTCTGCTGAGATTCCGGGGGCGGGCTGCTCATCCCGCCACGCAGGATCAGGCTTGGGCCTTTCAGGCATCCATTTCCCGGGCTTTTCAGTCTTTGGGAGCTTCGGGGCCTGCTTCGAATAAGTTCGGGCACGGAGGCCTGAGGATGCGACACAAGCAGCCATCAACGATGGGTTTGTAACATGCTTCCTGCAAAACTGGCTTCCATGACGAAGAATGAGTGGCCTCATTGTCCTTGGGGGTGTTGCCTGTTCAGTGTGGCTTCGGATATTTGCGATTGTGTTGTCTTCAATGGTGAGAGGCTGTCCTAAATCGAGATTGAGGATCGGTGCAGAATGAATCGCTCTGGTCAATATCGCGTCACCTCAACATGAGCTTGCTGGTCGAGTTACGAAAGACCGGCTGAGAATAGCCGGATCGTCATTAAGTATCCTGAAATATGAATGGAAGTACCAGAGCACGAGCTAAGAGCCCATGAGTAGTTGGTAATTGGTCGAAGTGACTGCATCAGTCCATCTCATCACGAGTTTGAGACGTCGTGTGTTGTTCATGTTGAGACTGGCCTTGTCCAGGGTAGGTAACCAGATGTGGAAAGCTGGCAACCAATCAGGTAGTACCAAGTTAGGTGCGAGAAGACCGAGTGACCCACTAGAAATAATTTTCCTTTGAATGCTCATTATCAAACACCAGGGAAAAAAGCAGAGGAACACTTATCAGCACATCGTACAAATCAATTCTCACCTCCTAAATTATTGGTTGTATCGATCCGGGCTCTCGCTTACATTGAAAAGGGTCTACGACCACCTTCTTATTAAAAATGGTTCCTACACTTCGGAAAAGAAAGCCACACCAGGCACAGTCTCAGGATGCGCCAGTGCAAATCTCAGATGCTGCCAAAGGTTCAAAACGTCAGAGGAAACTACCAGTACGGGCAAGAGAGGATGGTGCTGCCACAACGGAGCAGACCCCCAAGGCCTCGACTCCGTCACAAAGCAACCTCAAAGTATTTGACGATGACGACAATGCAGATGTTGTGGTGAAGACTTCTGTATCAACAACAAAACAGGCGCCCGCGGTATCAAAAGAAATCAACGACTCGGAGGAAGAAGATGACAGCGACGACGAGGCCCCTGAGGCCGTGTCGACTCAAAAGGCTGCATCTGATGTCAAGAAGTCGGCACAGGCTGCCCAACAGGCCGCCAAGGAGTAAGTGCATCGGGCAAATCAAGCATATGGACACTACTAAAGGCGACTACAGACAAGCATTAGTTCAGAAGCGCAAGCGCCAGGAGCGCGATACCATGCTAAAGCAGCAAGCAGAGGAGCGGAAAAGGGCTGTTGCTGAGGAATCCGAGTCTGAGTCTGGAGTGGAAGAAGGCGGAGATGAAGCCATCCCTGATGCTTCCGAGCAACAGGATGAAGTCGCATCTGAT
This sequence comes from Paramyrothecium roridum, assembly GCA_003012165.1. Classification (NCBI taxonomy): domain Eukaryota; kingdom Fungi; phylum Ascomycota; class Sordariomycetes; order Hypocreales; family Stachybotryaceae; genus Paramyrothecium; species Paramyrothecium roridum. The sequence goes on from PXOD01000963.1 coordinate 8,262, forward strand.
GAGGCTGCTCAAGCTCTAGAAGGCCCGGCCTCAAGGAGGCGGACGGATAGAGCCCCGGTGCCTACCCTGCTGCCAGAAGAGTTCCTCACAGACTCGTCAAGTGAGGACGAGGACGACACGACCCGCGGCACTAAGGCGCGGCCCAAGAGGAGAAAGGTCGTGACGGCAGAGAAGAGCTTGGCTCGCCTCGACAAGGCTCAGGCGCCCAAGGACGTCGTGGCTGGCTCCACGGTCTTCAGAGTGGGCAAGAAGATGGACGAGCGAATGGCGCCCAAAGCTCGGAAGCACGCAAAGTCGTCTAGGGAGCTGCTTCTGAAGCGCAACCGCACGGCGGCTAAGCCACGTTCTGGTTTCTTCACCAGCAAGTAACTGTTACTTTTGCAATCTTGCATATCGCGGCGTTCACTGGCGTTCACACAAGCATTATCTTTGCGCAGGGTCCCCGGTTCTTACCACGTACTAGTCCTCCCACATCAAGCAGAGGATTCTTGTGACTAGTATATCTGCGCCATGTTTACTCGCAAGACCTGGGATGCCCCCCCGGACGGATGTGGCCAACCTGGGAGGCTAGGCAGCGCCACGCATTGTCGTGAGTAAGCCCTGGTCTTGAGAAGTTATTGCACATTGGACAACAAAGCAAGGGCGGATCAGCACTCCAGGACGGAACGATCCCGTAGCCCTCGGGTTCGTTTTGCTGGCCGGTTTCAGCGTAGTTCGCGATACAGGGACAACTCGGCTACTATGTTGAAGAGAGGCTCGGGAACCATCATCTGAGCTAGGTAAGCCCGACTTGAAGTGAACACTTTTGGTCTAGGATAGCTCAATTTCACTTGATAAACGCCGGTCCATGAACCAGCAACGCACCATCCTTGTCCGCCCGCCCAGTGAAGCAGTCCAGTGGCGTCTGAACGGAGATTGCACTTTTTGGTCGGCCGGTACCGCTTCCCCGGTAGCACAACAGGCTCCGCGGCCAGGACTAGCTAAAGAGGAGTTCATGGCGTGGTACGGCCATGGTTCCTTTTGCCATTGCACCTTGACAAATAGTGGAGTTGATTGGGTAACCCTAAGTCACCCATCCTCGCACATGAAACAATCCATCTTGTTAGTTCAGGGCAACCTCCCTCGGCAGCTGGGCGCTCTCCTAGGAAGCCCCCTCAGCCAAAAAGACCGCCTTCTGGCAACCATGTCGCCTGGGCCGACCACGTTTGCACTGTACATGTGCATGGCAGAGGATGTGGGCTTGGTGAGGATTCCCGATTCGCCGCGTCGGCTCATTTCCCCGACCACTAGGCACTTAGCCGACATACGCTGGCAAGGGTCTCTTACTTATTGTGCATTAGCCTCACAAACTACCGGGAATCCGTCTCTCGTTCGACAATGGGCCAGACGAGCGGAGCCTATGCAGGGTCGACCCAGCAGCAGACACTGTCGGAAAGATATGTCGCCAATCCCGCGGCGCGAACCCATGGCAATATCAGAAAGTTGTGCGAACACTATACACTCTATCGGTCCACGACCGAGGGCTGTAATGTCTGGACGAAGGATTAAGCGAGGTTACCATTTCTTGCTGGATGCAACTGGGAAGAGGTCCGGGAGAGCCAGACGGCTTTGGACGGCGGGCTGTATCCAATCCTTGGGAACGCCCGATGCATGAGACTTGAATTGGACATGTCGCTGCTGCGAAACGCCCTCCTCAAGGCGAGACAAATGCAAAGTTAAGCCGACCAGCTCCCCGGTCGTGGCATGGGTTTGGTGAACTATAATCCTTGCTGTTCCTGCCACTCTGTATACGCGCTGTGAGACAATTGGAGCAATGACGACGATCTTGAATCTCGGTATTCTTTGGGATGCAACCCGATCTACACGGAGCGACGGAGGCGTTCTGACGACACCTCTTCGCTTGTGAGCACTGGTAAGGTACTCAGTTGGCCTCGCGAGGTTATATTTGATAGGAGGGCGCGCTTCATGCATTGCCGTGAGCAATGTTCGATTTCTATATATCGTGTGCATGCGCCTGAACAAATAGCTTCCGTGTTGTCACTTGGCCTAGAGGGTCGGGGTAGCTAGCTGTGGGCTCGTCCATGACAAGGTCTGTTGCAAGATTGTTATGTTGTGTTTTGTCATTAGGCACAAGCCCACTCATTCAAGCGGCAAGGTTATACCCCGTCGTGTCTCCAATATTATGAGAGGCGACAAGGCAATTTGAGCTTTGGAAAGGTAGGTCTGCCTTGGTCTGCCTTGCCTGAGTCGTGCCTCTACGCAACACCTCGTGGCGCAGTCCTTACCCTAGAGCTCGTCAGAGCTGCAGAGAACATGGAGCGAGTCTGCCTTATACACCTGGATGTGTTTCGCGGGGCAAGTCCTTGCAGACCATGGTGCGAGCTTATGTGTCTGATATTTAAGACATGACTGTCTGTATTGCAGTTTGTGAGGAGGGGGCTGCTTTCGTTATGCCTAGGGTATTATAAATTTACCCGTGCCCTGGGGCATCTCGCTTATCGAGGATGTCGAGAACAGTGAGCCGACGAGTCAACGAATAGAATTAGCATCAGCCAGCAACTAGCCCTGAAAACATTATCTTGGCCCCTCTTGGTGTATGCCGTGGCAGATGACCCATCAAGGGCTTGCTAGGTCGGAAAACACCACAAAGGTTGAGGATACTATTTCCTAGGTACACAACTGCGTATCCCTATCGTCGCCACGTGGTTGACGGGCCCTATAAGTCACTTAATTTGACAACTGCCCACGTTGAGTTCACTGGTTTAGCACGGAACCTGCGTACGAAATAAAGGACGTCCGTGCAGCAACTGGCACAGTGGGGGGCGTGTGTTGAAGGTGATCTGCACGGCCTCACGCCCTGGCTCCCGCACGCCAAAGCGAGGTGGAAGTTTGCACTTAAAAGTGTAGAGTGGCTCTTTCGTGAGCAACACTGGATGTCGAAAAAACTGCCTCTGCTTACCTGGCCGGCGTCTCAGCGTGACCGACACAAGATTCAGCAGTTTGAGGACTTTTCAAGGCCCAGGAAGCGTGCGGCTTGCGGTTCGGGTTGACCACTATCCGGTGGGCTTACTTCCAGCGACCGTTACGATAGGTCGGCATCCAGCCCGCGGTCTTTGCCCGAAGTGCACAACCCGCAGGTGTGGTGTGTGTGTGTGGGTGAGAAAGTGTGTGTGACACGGAGAGCTGGCAGCTCGGGGCACAGATGAGCGGCCATTTCCTCAGCGAGTAGGCTGTCTCAGAACGGCCGCACACGCAATCGTCCCTCGGAAAAGTGGTGTGTCGTGCGCAGACTGCCTGCAGAACTCCTCTTCGAGAGGATCGGCTTGTATAGGGGACCTGATTTCAAATTGGGTTGCCAGAATCTTCAGCCCCCGACCAGCATTTTCTCAAATCTGAGACTGAATAGGGAAAGGTGTTGCTCAACGGCAGCGGGCGATCACGGGAGGGCGGGATGATCGCCGCATGCGCTCGGACAAAGCCACGTACTATGGGAGGTTGGCAAGCCAGGATGTAGAGCGATCGCGTCTTCATATCCATTTCCTTTGGGGCGGCACAGAGACGGGCCGTCCAACTTTATGATACCCAGCAAGCTGTTCCTTCCTGTCGGGCAGTCCTCCGATTGAAATGAAGCCATGGTTATTGAATCGGGTAGACCTACGTCAAAATCTGGCATCACTCCACAGAGAGCGGGAGGGCGTCCAGGGTCTGCAAGGACAGCTTCGGTGACGGATTTGATAAATTCTGTCCAGTGGTACGCACTGGCCTATTGCAGGACCAGAATAGCCTGCCCACTGCCACGTGAAGCTGTCCGCACCTATCTGTTGCAGATGGACGACATGGCGTGCACTCGTGGCAACGGCTCCATGTTTCAGTGTCGGGGAATTTACGTGGCTCGAACTTGTCAAGACGCCGAAAGCACGACTCACCCTCCAAAACGCAAGCACTTTGCTGATCCTCACCCTCCAGCCGTACAGGGGGTTGAAGGTGGAAATGCATTCTTGAGACGGGGGGTGGGGTGCCGCCAAAGACCTGCTCCGCCTCTGAGTTGTGGATCTCTCGCAAGAAAGGGACAAACCAGCATATTTCTCGTGGTTGATCGGAAACTTCGTGCAGCCCCTCAAATACTCCCATGCTGTCACTTGACCCGTGTCTCATCAACTTGTCCTGGACTCAAGTAATAGGTTCCAGTGTAGAATCTCCATGACCTAACAATACGCGGGATGGGATATGGACGATTGACATTCAGGTTGTCTGAGGAAAGCAGCGAACACAACCATTTTCCGGGTCAGATAGACCGCGTACTAGTAGAGACAGGTTATAAATATAAATGGCACAAAGTGAGGGCATTCAAACAAGTGCCTAGCTGTATGATATTCGGCGCTGTTGAGCATGGGGCGCCTTCCCTACACCCGCATCCCCTTCTCCTGGCGATATGGGTTGGTCATGTCCGCACTACATTCACAAATGTAAGATGTCCTTGCCAACTGCGTGAGTGGGCTCTCGTGATACCAAGGAATCCGTCGTATGGGTAGTAGGCGCCAGTGCATGCCCCATGGGTTCGACGACCGCACATACTCTCTCCTGGTGTTTCCACCTTTGGCAGCGTCGCCCGGACCGAGACCTTAGCAAGTGGTGAGCAAAATGAACCAGACTGCAAAATGCAATTCTTCCTGAATACTAGCAGGAAAATCTTAGAAAAATTTTTGAGAAAAAGTTGTAAGTAAAATTCTTTATTATTTATTCATTTCTTTAATTATTTTTTTTTTTTTAATTAAGAATATTTTAAAATGTAATATATGGAAGAAGTTGCCGCCTCATGTATGATTTGTTAAGTGGATTAGTTTGCAGTCCGGGTTTTTTTTTTTTGCTAACCGCTTGACGGAGTAGCGTTCCCAGAGCTCATGGCACCCTGGCAAGTCTCACATCTTTCATGCGCTTTCCCCCCTGGACGGCTGCTGAGTCGGCTGGTCGAAGCAGCAGAGAGACCCCTA
>PXOD01000964.1:0-11801 GCA_003012165.1 Paramyrothecium roridum
CTCCTCCCAAAGGCAAAAAAAACGGACAAAGGACATGTAACTTGCTTGCTCTCGAGGGCCTTGGTCCCATGAACAGCGAACTCCCCAGGTACCATTATCTTGTTCCACATTGTCGACGTTTCTCCCAAAGCAGTTTCCCATTTCACAATCGCATCACATCATTGTTCAAAAAGAAAAGAAGAAAAATTGCATCGATCAAAGGGAAGGGGGGTGGTCACACGGCGAGGGTGCCAGCAGCAACCCCTTCTCCCTCGCGCTCCCCCAGGCGCATTTGCAGCTCGCAAAGCCACTGCCGCGTGGCGGTGGACTCGTTCAGACCGAGGCACGTGCAGGCGTGGAAAGTGGAGTGGAGGGCGAGTCTGAAGGCGGCAGCGTCGTCGTGGGCGTCTCGGTCGTTCTGATGGGGCCCGTAGGCGAGGAACCGGTGCACGTTGCCGCCGTCCCAGGCGTGGGCGGCTTGGTCACGAAGACACCGGTCGAGAGACCGTCCCGGGTGGGCGTTCCGCATTGTTCGGGCTCCTGTCTGAAGCATCCGGCTTAGGAGGGTGACATTCAACCGTGTCGGTGGTTCGTTTTGAGGAGCGCCGGCTGAGGGTATTCCTCTTCGATATTGTTCGAGATCCATGTAATGAAGCCTCCGTAGCTGGTGTGGGGGTTGGTGGCCCTTTGGCTCTGCTTCATCCTTGTAAGCTTGGCTGGCGTTTCCGACCGATTCTGCCCCGATGACTATGCCGTGCCTGTCAGAGACATGACTTCCATTTGGAAAGAGGCTGGTAATCGGGGGAAGTGTGACACTTGGCCGGGATCTTCCGGTGTTTTCGTCGGAATTGGTGTTGATTGTCGCTTCTGGGTATGGCGGGAGACGGCGGCGAGATACTGGATACGAAATCGGCGAAGAACTCGGACACTTTCTCTTGACCGCGCCGCGAGACTGGCATTCCGAAGGAGGTTGAGTTTTGACAATCGTTTCCAATGTGGCAACTCTGGAGTACGTTGGCGGGGATTGATCGTGAATGTTGCTAATAGGAGGATTTCCCATAGAGTTTTCCGAATTACCCTGTGGCGAGAATAATGATTGTGGCAGCTGATCGCTTGGAATGAAACCCCCATAAGTAAATGTCCTCCTGGATTGGGGGGAGGCATAAAAGTCGTCCTTGAAGCCGCCTACTTTGGGATATGTAGGCTCAGGCAAACCAGGGGTTTGCAGCAGCGAGGAGTATTGATCATCCGATTCCATCTCAACCCTGTTGCGTCGAAGAGCTGGCTGTTGCTGACTTGGGCTTCCTATATTCACGGGACTTGGTCGAGACAGCCCGGTCAAGATGTTCGCAGCGGCTCCCACTTGCTCGTTCGACACCTCGTCGTCAGTAATACAAGTCACGGGTGGGGTGTTTGGACCATCGCATGGGCTACTCTCTAGAAACATGACTCCATTCTCCTCGGGAATAGAAGCTGGGCTCCCTGGGTCTACCGACATGTCACTGGGTATCGTGAAGTCTGTGAGAGGACTGTCAAGAAGGGTGTATGGCGACAATGTTTCACTGGGCGAGTTGCGTGAACGACTTGCTCGTCCACGCGCTCGAGTAGATGCCCGGCCCCTGGCTCGCCCGCGGCCTGAAGCTTTAGCGGCGCCTCGCGCAGCACGAATCCTGCCTCTTCGAGATCCCCGATCTGATGAGGTCCTGGTCGTCTTGTACGCCTTTCCCTTTTGACTTTCAGCGACGGCCCACGCCACGCTGTCGTCGTCAATGTCGTGGAGCGCGTTCAGGGCGAGCTTTCCCTTGTCGTAGCACTCGCTGCAGATGGAAAAGCTGCACTTGTTGCAGCTCTGGATCATGGGCCGGCGCTGCTTCTCGCAGCAGTCGCACTTGGCCATGGCGAACGTTGTTGCGGTCCAGGTGGTGTGCTTGGCGGGCAGGCCGTATGCTGCTGGCTGCAGATGCGGCATGCCTTGGCGAAAGCTTGTGGCGCCGTTGTTGTTGTTGGTGGTGCTGGTGGTGCTGGTGCTGGTGCTGGTCTCGCATGTTGCGGACATGGTGACGAGGCTGTTGGTTGCTGAGTCTGGTCTTTTCTGGAGAGTGAGGACAAGGGAAGGGTCGGAATCTGCTTTCTCATCAGTCATGTTCATACATACAGCCGACGTGTGCTCGGTTCCAAAAATTACGGAAGGGAGTGGCAACCATGAGAAATCGTGCCTCTGTGAAGTAGGCTTGACATCCAAAGACGGGTAGATGTAAATGAGTGTGAGATATTCGTGCAAGATAAGGAATGGAAAGAGATGGGCATGTGGTATCGGGGCAAGCCTTGAGGATGTTGGAGAGCAGCCTTTACGGGCCTAGCCATACATGGGAGGTGTGTTGGGGCAGTGGCAGATATAGAGACGCATGCAAAGTACGAAATGTAAAGTCTCGAAGCTTGGGGGCGGTTATATTGCCTCTGAGGCCTTGTGCAGATGAGGTGAAGCGTCAGAATTGGGCAAGACCTTGATTCCGCAGGATTCACCGCCATGGAAGGGGGTGTTAAATTACGATTTGGGGTGAGCGTGTGATGCAGGAGCTGGGTTGGAATAGCTTGTGATTCACGGTTATTCATCACGGGTGCTTGAGATATGAGTAAAATCGGCCATTAATCTCTGGCAGCATGGCCCTGCTAATTCCACTCACTATGCACCTCTAACGAGCGTATTTATCAAAGAAAACCACCCTGAAATTTATGTCATTGAACATTGAGCAGCTTACAAACATTGGGATAGTCAACAGAAGTTACCAACTCAAATAGACAAAGTGGCAATGATACATGCATATTGGAATTCACGGCCTCAAATGTGAAGGAGGGCAAGTTCATGACGGACAAGTTGAGGTGGATGGTGTAAGTGAGGTTCCCCCGGCGCTGCAGGGTAGGCGAAGCGGATTAGTCCGGGCGCAGCGACCCGCGTCCGAAGACAGGCCTTACGCCGGCTCCGCTGGAAGAGAGGGGTCCCTGTTGGCGATCCCCTGACGGCGACAGGTGCTCCACAGTGGCAGCGTAACACCGAGCAAGACGCACAACGGGCCCCGCTGCCCGGGGGAGGGGGGTTTGGATGATTGCCCGACGAGCCGACACAAACGGGCAACTGATGTTTAGGGGTACTGTAATTACCTGAGCGCCAAAGACAAAGACATAGCCGCGTGGCCAACTCCGTGTCTCAGAGTACGCTTCTGAAGAGGTTGGGCGGCACTGACAGAAAGTGTTGTGTACTTGTAGTGAATAATTTTGGTGTAAGCCAGACCGCGGGGCCGGCAGTTCGGCATGGGCAGCCCGCCCTGAGCAAAATCCCCTCGTGCACGTCTCGCCGTCTGGCACCCTGCCCTGTCGGAAGTGCACATTGCGTGGCTCTCCCCCCCTCTCCAATCGTGCAAGATGCGAACATGACAGCAGAACGGAGAAGATTTGTGGTCGCATAGTGAGCAAGATGTTTTTCCCTCCTTCTTTTCTCCTTCCCTCCAGGAGAAAGGAAAGACCGAGATGGCCAAACCTACTTCGTCCCATCGTCAAAACCTTCCATCCACAAGCAATTCACAGCCCGTGACTTATGTAGCCTTTCCGAGGAATGGGGTGGCTGCCCGGTTCTGGACCCGGCTGCCAGGACCCACGCCTACCTTACGGTCTCGCCTCCCCTTCTGGAAACTCATTGTCGCACCATGAACGATCTCTCTCATCTACGATTGTGAGCGAGACAGGAGGAGGAGGAGGCAAGACAGTATTAACTGGACATTGTCTTCAATATCTTCTCTTGCGGATTTACCCTGCACCACAATGGCCGTCCTTGTTGCAAGGTTCCCCGGCGGCTGCATGCACGTCGCCCATTGTGCTGGTAATGGAACCGAGAAGGGGTTTCTTCCCCGCCCCAGAAGGTACCTTTTTGACCTGGCCGCAGCTCCTGATTTTGATTCTGATTCTGATTCCAATCCCAAAGTCTCATCGGAAACCCCGATCTGCGACGTCCAATTCAGGGTAAAAGTGAAAAATGCACAGGTAATTGAGTAACAGCACATCTATCTTTTGCTATTTACCCCCTCACGTCGCCTTACCACCTTGCTACCTTAGGTAGTCTATGCCATATGCCCAGTTTACCTCATGTACCAAATAGGATACCTGAAGTAGGTAGTAGGTAAGGTAGGTAAGGTAAACTTTTACCCGTACCTCTGGGTACCTGTGGTAGGCTGTGCTCAGTGACTTTTTGCCCTACGCCCATTGCCACTGCCGCGCGCCGTCCCCAGCATGAACGCTTCCTTCACCTGGTCCTTGGCCTGAGCTTTTCCCTCCATCGACTTGGCTTTGCTTGTCTTGCGGTACAGCACGGTCAGTACCTCACCTCAAGCTACCTTACCTTAAAGCTCAAGCGCATCTCGTAGATCCGTGCCGATATCCGACCAAAACTCACCACCAATTTTTTGGTTTTAGCCCTTCCCCCCCCCTTCCTGCTGTCTTCTCAATCGATCCTCACTCAATCACTTCCGTCTTCGTACCGCGTCCATCCCCTCATCCCGTTGCCTCTCTCTCTTCCCCTCCCTCTCTTTCTATTCACCCCCCCAGACTATATCCGCTTCCGCTCGTTCAGCCTCACAGCCTCTCGGAGCGAAAACCGCAATCATGTCCGCTCAGGATTACTACCAGCAGCAGGGCGGTTACCAGCAAGGAGGCTACCCCCAACAGCCTCAGCCCGTAAGTTTCTCGTTCCGTTCTGGGAGGGTTTTTGATCCAATGCGCTGACCACGGCGATGATGCGCCCATCCACCGTAGAGCTATGGCCCTCCTCAAGGACAGTACGGCCCGCCGCAGGGACAGTATGGTCCTCCCCAAGGCCAGTACTATGGACCCCCCGGCGGCCAGCCTCCCATGCAGTATCAGCAGCAGGGCCCTCCGCCCAAGCAGCGTCGCGGCGGAGGCGGCGGCTGTCTGATGGGCTGCCTGGCCACCCTCTGCTTCTGCTGCGCCGTGGAGGAGTGCTGCGAGTGCTGGTAAGAAGCGCATAACCCCTTCGGCTCAGGCGCCTCGATGAAATGCTAATACCGTTGTGCGCCAGCTTTGAGTGCTGCGAATGCTTCCTCTGAGCTTCATTCATCCGCCTACGAATGGTCAAAACAACATTAGGTTCCTCACGAAAACCACTTCGCTACTGGAATCCCGCCTAGATCACGACTCGAAGAGGTCGCGAGGCAGGCGGTCCTCGCCCTTGCACCAGACTTGACGGCATGGGGCCCGGCAGATATTTGTACATGGGGATTCGGCGTCATGGTTGCTTTTCTCTCTTGGGGCGTACGTTTTTGTCACCTGGAATTATGCCAACTTCAGACTTTTCTCGGCCTTGATCCCGTCCAGTCTCGGGAATTTGCGTGCTGTGCTTGATTTCTGCCTTATTGGCTGGCCTTTTCGTTTTGCATACAATTGTATATTGTACATTCCTACAGCAGGCAACAGGCCTCGAGCTTAGCTACAAGCCTAGCAATCTTTTATGACACCGTGTTTTCATTCTTCATGTGGGTTTCGAAGCCTTCTTTCCTAGGTTTCCATGGCAAGATATCAATCTTCCTCAACCGTTTCTGGCTATGTACAGGTTTGGTGCTCCACGTCCTAGAATTATTTATCCAGCTGCACGTAGTTGGCTGGGAACAGACCGGATTTGCCCTGGAAGTGACCAAACCACCAATCCTCGTCGGGAAATTCGAGGTTAGTGATCTTGGCGTCCTCGGGGAAGCTGAGTTCTGTCACAATAGTTAGTCATCGATACCTTGAAATCTCTGAAAATGTTGGGCGGTTTTTTTTTCTTTTTTCTTTTTCTTTTTTTGGCTTCACTTACCATTGTCTTCGGCTGCCTCGTAGTCATATAAAGCCGTCGCTGTTGGTCCAGCGGCAGCTGCAGGCCTTGCGGCGGGCGGTGGTGCCGGTGCCGGTTCGGGGGAAGGCTCTCGCTGCGCCACGGGCGGCGCCGGCGGCGGAGCTGGAGCGCCAGCCTCGTCATCATCGTCCTCACCATCCACCAACTCAACATAGTTGCTGGGGAACAGGCCGACCTCGCCCTTGGAGTTCGTTCCCATCCACCAATCCTCGTCCACCATTTCGATGTTGGTGACGTACTGTCCTTCCACCAACTCAATCTCATTGTCCTCAGCCTTCTCGTAATCATATTGGATAAGCGCTCGCTTGCCCCCTGTGCGAGCGCTACCCGTAGCTACCTGCTCAGGCTCGAATTCTTGCTCCGCAACCGCCTCAGCTGCACCCCGGGCCAACCGCGTCGCCTCCTGTTCATCCGATAGATCCTCCTCCTTGGGCACGTTGATTTGACTAGCTGGCACAGGTGGCACATCAAACTCGTCCGGTTTCTCCAGTGTCGGCTCAGGGCCACGGGCCACAGGAATTGCCACACGGACGGGTGATGGCTCCCTCTCTTCCGCAACAGGTTGATAAGCTGAGGGGTCCTCGGGCTCTTCCTCTTCGTCAGCAGGGATGGGTCGACTTGGCAGTCCGGGCAGCGCGAAGCCACCCGAAGGCCTTGAGCTGTCTGGAACGGGTGGCGGCGGCGTTGGCTCGTCATCGAAACCTCTCGTGGCGGGCTGAGGAGGCGCGCCGGCGCCAATGGGAGCTGTGTCCTTGAACCGATCCTTGAGCGCGGATACGCCTCCAGTTGTTGCAGGCTCTTGGCTGTCCTCATGGTCCTCTTCTTGAGCCGCCGCGGATCCCGGCGTGGGGCGTCCAAACTGACCGGAGGTCTGAACTGGCGCCCAGCTCTTTCCACTATATCCACTCTTCCACTCACTGCCGCTCTTCTGTTCGCTGAGAGGAGCAGAAGGAGATGGGGAAGGCGCACTTTCGACATCACCGCCCCTCTCTTTGGCCTTCTTTTCCGCCCAAAGCTGAGCGGGTGTCTTGCCCCCTTGGTCGGCAAACGTTCGGCTAGCAGCTCCCACAGGGGCGGCAGACGGTGTGACTGGGCCGCCGAAACCGAGACCACCTGGCGTAGGTGCCTTTGTACCGGTGAATGAGGATGCACCGCCAAACTTGTTCGCAACCTTCGGCTTAGGTAGAGAGGTAAGTCGCTCGGATTGGCTCGGTTGAGAAAAGGCAGCGCTTCGGTCACTGAACGCCTTTGGCTCCGCGGCCTCTTCCTCGGCGGCGGGCTTCTGAGCTTTTGCTCGGATCGCGGCGATATCCACCTTGCCTACAGGCTCGTATGCGCCCTTGACAGTCGTGGGTCTATCATCGCCGCTTTTTTGCGCCTGTGCTCGGATGGCCGCGATATCGACTTTTCCGATAGGCTGATAGCCGCCCTTGACGACATCGCTAGGTCCGTCATCTTGTCGAGGGGCTCCGGTAAATCGAGACGGTTCGGGTTTCTGCTTGGTAAGCTCCGCCATGTTGACCTTGGTTGGCTTGTATGCAGATTCAACCTTTTGAATCTCCGAACGAGTGACAGGAGGCGCATCAGCGCCCCAGCCATCTTCGTCGACATTTTCGCCACGCTGGGATCGAGCGCTGACCAAGGGGTTACGGGCGGTACTGGACGTGGTAGGTGTGAAGACAGGCTTCGACTTGATGGGAGGAGGCGCAGCAGCGGCGGCGGCGCCAGCGCTGCTCGACGAGTACTTCGCACCTGAGGCATCGGCGACCTTCCGCATCACGGAATCCGGTTCCAGATCACTATCGGAGCGCGCGGTGATCTGGACATGATACCCATGAAGAATCTTAGCGACGGCAGCTAGGTGGCTGGTGAAGTAGCCCTTGGTGCGCTCAGGAACTCCACCGCCGCACCACGCAATGAGGACGAATTTGGGAAGTCCAGAGTTGGGATCTTTGACTTTGACAAAGGCGAATTGGATCCTTCCCTCGTTGAAGTCTTCGAATAGATCGAGCAGTTCGCCCTCTGCACGAATTAGCATGATACCGACTAAGACCTGAAGCCACTTGGATCTCACATACCACCAGTACCCTGAACCTTCAGGACGCTCTCCTTGGAGCCACTGTCCTGGAAGGCATTCTGTAATGGGGCCTGTACAGAGAATAGGGCCCATTGAGAGTATGTGGGAGAAGCGGACGAGGGTGGGGGTCCGTTGATGACGCCGTTATAGCTGCTCTTTATGGAGGCGCCGTTTATCGAAAGGTTTAGGGAAGCCATATTGTGCAATGGCCGTAAATTTCGAGTTGCAGGCTGGGGTGGAGAGTAAAGGGGTGAGAAAGGATGACGTTGCCGGTCCCTGGAGCTCCACGCAATGACGGGGAAGCTCTAGCAACGACGACGGGCTGAGAGTGGGATCGGAAGAGATGGAAAAAGATCGCTTCAGAGCGCTGGTGCACCACAGCGAAGCGCCTTTGGAGATTGGTAGGTTGGAGCCGTGATCTCGTCAGCTCTTCGTTTGGGAGTTGAGGTAGAACAGCTACCAAGTGCAGGTGCAGGTGCAGCGATCCTATTCGACCTTGGCTGGGTAGATGGGAGGGGTGAGCGAGCGTTGACCTGCCACAAGCATAACCATGTGGGCGCACAAGCCTGGATGAGGCTGTGCAGCAATCTTATGCAACTAAGCGGGTTGTGCCACGTTGGCTGGGGATTCCAAATGAGCGCTGGGAAAGACGAAATGACGCAAGCTGGGGGAGAGGGACCCCTCCCGACTCCCGACGTCGCAACTGCCCCGCCAAAAAAACCACAACTCTGACACTCACATTTCGAATCAGCACGCCTCTGAGACGCCACACAATGTCGACGATCACCGAGATCACCAGTGTCCCCGAATGGGAGCAGACGTTGGCTTCAGTGCCTGCGTCGGCCTTGCTAGTTGTCTCCTTCCACGCACCATGGGCAGCGCCGTGCGCTCAGATGGCGACGGTGCTTTCGACCCTCGCATCCGAATATCCCGTTACCGAGCCATTATCCACGAAATGGGTTTCCATCAATGCCGAGGAGCTTAGCGATGTCAGCGAGACCTACGACGTTACGGCCGTTCCTTTCCTCGTCCTCCTACGAAACGGTCAGGTGGTTGAAACCGTTAGCGGTAGCAGCGCAGTGAAAGTGAGGGCGGCGATCGAGAAGCATGCACAAAGCGGAGGTGCTGGAGCTGCCGCTCCCGAAGGCATGAACGGCATTCAGCAGACCAAGGAAGAATCAGCACCTGTGGATCCGGAGAAGCAGAAGGAGGAGCTGAACAAGCGACTGGGTACGCTCGTCAAGGCGGCACCTGTCATGTTGTTCATGAAGGGAACACCCAGCTCGCCACAATGTGGCTTTTCTCGCCAAGTAGTTGGCCTTTTGAGGGAGAACTCTGTCAAGTACGGTTTCTTCAACATTCTGGCAGATGATGAGGTGAGACAGGGCCTCAAAGAATTTGCGGACTGGCCAACCTACCCGCAATTGTGGATGGACGGCGAACTCGTGGGAGGGCTTGACATTGTAAGATGCCTCAGTTTCATGGTTCATGAGGTTCCGGACGCATACTGACACCTCGCAGGTCAAAGAGGAGCTCGAAAACAACTCGGAGTTCTTTAAGCCTTACAGCGTAGCCGGGAATGCCGATGCAGCGGCGGCCTGAAGATGACGACACAAAAGCACACAAACGACTGCCACTTGCAACCTACTCCGCACTGCAGCTGCTCAAAATTCTCTCCCATTTGAGGCAGACACGCCGCAAGAGCAAATGATTTGTGAACAAGGCATAAGGACTCTGTTGCGTCCGATTACTAAACATTAGTGTGCATTGATATGTTATTCGGTTGCGCATATGCAATGCAAGCCATGTACTCAAGCACGCGATCTGATTGCTGCACGGTCACATACTGTACAGTACAAGCCAGAACGCATAGCGGCCAGACCGGTGGGGGTTCGCATTGGTGGGGGACACTGGCGGGAAGCCCCCCCCGAGGAGCGCAAGTTCAAGGAGGATAAGTGCTCAGCCGTAGGGCATAGCTGCTGAAAGGGCGGTAAATTTCGATGTATTGTTTCGAGACGGGGCGGGCATATAATATATAAATCATGCTTGGTAGCCATTGAGTGCCGTATGAAACATGGCTGGGCATGCACGTCAGACTCTCGTGACGCCATTTGCTTGCAATCATACTATATGCTCGAGCAAGTGCTTTATTACGATTAAGGTACGTGATGGTAGGGAAGACAAAGAGTTTATTCAGCAGAAAGCCCTCCGCTATAGATATGTACTCACCTACATACCGCAGTGAGGTATCTATCTCAGGTACCTTAGTCTGACCGCATCCGCCTGGGAGCTTTGCATCCCGCTTACAAAGCTGTCGTCATTTCTGGACCAATGCCCGGGGTATGTTTCTCGGGGATTTGCGCGAGCCTAGCAAGCCTAGCATCTTTTTACTATTGGGTAAGGTAGTATTTGAATTACATCACACTGATTTGGCAGCCGATTCATCCTACCTCCTCAACCTACCCTCTTACCTTAAAGTACGTAACCTACCTGTACCTACCTACCTAAGGTAGTACCTAACCTTACCTTGGCGTTTAGCCAGATGCAGGTGCGGCCATTTTCTAGTAGTGCCGGCGGGGGAGCTTTCAATGGCTCTGCATCAGCACTGGCGTTATGAGTCACACCCCGTTGGTTAGCCCTAGGAGGAAACTTAACGGAAAGGTGTAACAGGAGTAACGTGGTCTCCGTTGCAGCCTAATCTGGCATTTCTGCTGGGGTTTGACCTGCTGCATCTTATTAGAGAACAGGAAAAGAGGAGGGTCATGAAAGGGAGGTGGGAAGCTACCTGACTTAGTCGACTCCATGGTTGTCGATTCAGCGCAGGTGGCTGCATGAGAGGTGCGCCGGCCATGGCCGAGTTATGAAATGTCTCCTAATCGTAGTATAGAACGGTGAGAGGGCAGAGCTACACTCTTGATGGGAAAATCCCAATACCCTTCGGTCATGAAGATAGGGGATTGTCTATCATCTCATGCATGTATCAAAGCTGCTGCTATGGTGGGTTTAGGCGAGAGCCACGTCGGCCTACGCGTACACCCTTGCAGTTTTCCAAGCGGTTAGAGCGAGGGAAGTAGAAAGAAAGAAAAGAAAGAGGATCTGCAATAATACTCGAGCCCAGTACCCTGCCAACTACAGAGAGTTTAGTATACAATGCAGCAGTTCTGTGTGTCTTCTGTCTTGCAGAGAGGTGAAAGTTGCTTGACTTGATATAGAGACGCTGCAAAAGATACTCGTAGCAATCGAAATTATGAATTTTTTTCCTTCTTCATATTGGAAGAATGCTCAGTGTTATATGGGCTCAGAATTCGCCAAATAACATACCTTGATGAAGGTAGAATTTGTATTCGGCCCTGCTTTGCTCGCCTGTCGTCTGCCAATTTCTCACCTTGCCTAACCAACCTTAGCGGACAAACGTAGTATCTGAGGTGACGACGTCGCATCGAAGAACAATTGTATGATAGTGCCAGTCATTTGGTGTTTGGTGCAAACCCATGTAAGGCATGGGCCGAGGCCTATTCTGAAAGGATCTGCCTTCTAAGTAGTACGACGAGTCACCGCTCCGAAAGCTCTGCAGGCTAGAATCCTCCATCTAGGCTCCCCCCCATACCTACGGGCTCGCTTCAACGGTTCCTTAGCCGGAGCCAATCCTAAGGTGAGGACTTTGGCACGCACCCTTGCTCGATTTCGAGCAGCGTGCCCACAAGGCAATGGAATTTGGGGGCCGTCCGTCGAAGGCACAGCCTGCTTACCTCACAGTAGACCCTGACGCTAGGTTCTGTAGCGCACCAAACAAGGTGAGCTAAGCAACGAACTGCCAAAGGACGAAACAGAAGCCAGACGCCACCC
>PXOD01000965.1:0-21325 GCA_003012165.1 Paramyrothecium roridum
TCAGGAAGCGCGTCACACCGGCCAGAGTGCCGGCCGTGCCCGTGGCGCAGGTGAAGGCGTCGACCGTGCCCTCCGTCTGCGCCCAGATCTCAGGACCCGTCGTCTCAATGTGCGCCCGGCGGTTGGCCGTGTTGTCGAACTGGTTCGTCCAGACGGCGTTGTCGAGGCGCTCGGCGTGCCGGCGCGCCTGGTGGTTGTAGTTCTCGGGGTTCTCGAAGGCCACGGCCGGCACGGGGTACACCTCGGCGCCCAGCAGGCGCAGGAGGTCGATCTTGCCCTGGGACTGGGTGTTGGGCATGTAGATGACAAGCTTGTAGCCGCGCGAGCGGCAGACGTGGGCGAGGCCAATGCCGGTGTTGCCCGCGGTGCCCTCGACGACGGTGCCGCCGGGGCGCAGAAGGCCACGCTCCTCGGCGTCCTTGACCACGTAGAGCGCTGCACGGTCCTTGATCGAACCGCCGGGGTTCATGAACTCGGCCTTGCCCAGGATCTCGCAGCCCGTCTCCTCGGAAAGTCGGTTGAGGCGAATCAGCGGCGTGTTGCCGATAGCTAATAACGGCCATGGCCCTGTCAGTATACGAGCGGCACTCCTCAACCTCAATTCGTGGGAGGCTGCGGAACTCACCTGCCGTGAGGCCCTTCGCGATGCCCTGCGCCTTCGAGACGGCGAGCGTGTGCGGGCTCGGAGCCTCAGCGGCCTTGGCCGCGGCGACCGCAAGCCGCCTCGCAGTGTATCGGAACATGGCGAATGCAAGTAAATTCAAGCGCCGCTCTTAGCAATTGGCCGTTCGAGAGGCACTCGTTCAGGAATGGCGAGGGAGGAAAGTAGCAGCGTAAGTGACCGAGGTGAGGCAAGCTAAGGCGTGGATTAGAAACCACAAGTTAGGATGCTTTGGTGGGGCCCCGAGCCGCCGATCACGTCAAAGTTGCTTCAGCTCCGGCGCCGGATTCTCCGTCCATATCCCGACAACCGGGAACAAATCGCTACACCTGAATGGGCACAACAAGCCACGCGACAATGTTTAATAGCACGGAAGATTTTTACTGCTACGTTCAATGTCCATGGTTCTCGAATAGGCAGATATCATTAACTCGTAGCTCAAGAAACCTGTGACGTAACTGATGCTGGGTATCAGTTGCATCATTGTTGAAACATGTCATCTTTGTAAATATCCAATTACTTGCAGTCGCTGCTAAACCATCGCGCGTGGCATGATTCATAACTCATCATCAAGACTCCTGGTCCAGTCGGACATACGGAGCAGGGAACAGCCCCTTGGCGCCCATGTAAGTGCCGAAGAACCAGTCACCGTTGATGTCCTCAATCTCCTTAATCTCAGCACCTCGAGGAAACAAGAGCTCATCGTCAGCTCCCGCCGCCGGATACCAGGCGAACTTCGCTGTAGCCCTCACGCCCGCACCTCCATCAGGTGGGAAAGTTGTTGCGAAGGTTGTTGCGCCATGGCTCGCTGGTGCTGCATCGA
The DNA here is from genome assembly GCA_003012165.1 of Paramyrothecium roridum. Taxonomy (NCBI): domain Eukaryota; kingdom Fungi; phylum Ascomycota; class Sordariomycetes; order Hypocreales; family Stachybotryaceae; genus Paramyrothecium; species Paramyrothecium roridum. The sequence goes on from PXOD01000965.1 coordinate 1,485, forward strand.
CAACATTCCTCGTTACGAGTCGTTCCAACCTACGATCTCCCTGACGCCAGGAGAACTTCTGAAGCCCCTGACCTTCAAACTCAGGAACATCAAAGGGCTCGGAGCGCAGAGCGCGCCCACCAACCAGATCTCGATCGACATAACGCCATTGCCCGACCTTCCCTGCGGCGAATCCGATGATTACCATCCTATGTCCGTTCAGGCAGCGTCTCCATCCCGCTGGGCCGTTCTCTTTGCTAACCTGGCCCTGGGTGACCAAATTGTTATAGCACGGAACGCAAATATCGTAATCCCCTGGCAAACTGTCTTGCACCAACGAGCTGGTACAGCTAAAGCAGTGAAGCCGGACCTTTGCTGGCGGAATGGGGTCCTGACAAACGTCACACCTGGTAGTAAAGGTCAAAGGCTTGAATGGGCCAAAATTTGTAGCCTGTGGTCCGGTCAGAATTGTTGCGCTTGGAGGCGGGCCGTGAGGGTTTGGGCTTGGTGGTCGATTAGGGGATTGGGGCGCTTCCTGCGTGAGAGGAAGCAGCATATGCGAACACGATCTCCCTTGATTGACACAGTTGTTGCAAAACCCCCACTCTCCTTCATTGCAAACATCGCAGCGCCAGTAGCACTCGTTTGTCCATGCCAAACACCGGGCGCAGAAAGTCCCTCTTTCCAAACGGAGCTCTGGGTCAGAGGTTGTAAGAGTCTTCCTCCCATCCGCACCACCAGGCGTTGATGGGGGGGGCTGATAACGGCTTGCGATGAGCTCATGAGGCGGCGGTATTTGCTTCTCACTTTTCTGACGAACCTTCTCCCACTTGCTCCGGGCTCCATAGCCGAAGCCAAACCAGTGGCGACAGCCTTTTCCTGAGCGGTAACAATCTAGACAAAGATACCACTGCCCACCGGAGCACACTCCACAGTTGTAATGCACGTCATACTCAATATGCGCCTTGTTACAACTGGAGCAGCTTATGGATGGCTCAGGGTAAAGCTGAGGGCGCTGACGAGGCTGTGGCGGGGACGTCGTATTGCTATTGGCAGGGCTAGGGGTATACGCCCAGAGGTTCGCGAGCTCCATGGCCCGGGATGGTGGCACGGCACCTCTGGCAGCGAAATCCTGGGTTTGATTGGTAGCAGTGGCTTGCGGTATCCGGGAAGCAAAGGAAGAGTTTGCGTTGGCGTTAGGGTTGAGGCTGCCATTCGAGATTGGGCTTTGTGTCAAGGCAGCGTCTGGATGAAGAGGCACGGCCGAGGCGCTGACACTCCGTGCTCCATGAAACAGAGGCAGGGGCATCATTGAACCCCGAGGTTGGGTTTGAATGGTGAGGTCGGTTTGAGAACGGCTCGCTTGCGGGGGGGCTTCGGTGGGAGAAGAGTAGACTGGTGTAGTTTCGCTACGCCCATTACTATTTGTCCTGCGTGCCGGTCTTCGAGGCTGATCTCTAGCCTCCGGGCCTGCAGAAGCTGAAGTTGCGGGCCTCGAGCGGTCCTCCGTCGCAGGAGTGGCGCCACCAACACTCACGGAACGCGCGTGGCGGGATCGAGCACCTGCCCTTTCTTCCCCAGTTGACGCGCGCAGTCTCGTTTCTGAATGGTTCGTCTCAACAGGCCGTAGAGGCATATTGTTGTGGCCCGAGTTGCTCCGCCTGGAGGTTTCGGGACGAGCCCGTGCCCTTTGCCGACGACGATATGCCTCGGTAATGCGACGGCTCAACTCATCATCGCGGGTGAGGTCAATGTTGTCCAAATCCAATCCATCAAGCAATCCTTCCTCTTGAATCTGCCGAGCAAAATCTGCGATTTCCCTCTCCATATCACGCTCGCTCATATCAGCAGAACCGATGAGGGAGCGAAGCGACGACTGGTGCTCAACCTGTCTATTCCGCGACTCACTGCGTCTGCGTCGATGTCGATCACCTTCAGCAGCAAGCTGATCGGCGCTTCGCCGCGGCCCGTCCTCGACGCGCGGTCGGTGGCTGCTGTCCCTGGGTCTTCGGGCTTCGCTTGGAGTGCTACGATGGCTGCTGGACCTAGGTCTGTCGTCGGTAGAGTAGCTGGCTCTTCGCCTGCGTGACGAAGTCGTAGGAGACGAATCAGGGGCGCCGCTGCGAAGGCTCATCTGCCTGACTCCTTCAACGAGTCGCCTGTCCTCCTCTGCAGCCCGCCTTTCGTCAGGCGTCCTGCCTCGGATATTGACCTGCGGCAGGACTGGTTCGCCAGGCGTGTACTTCTTAGCCATCTCGTCCTTATCCGCGGCAGGGCGGGCTTTGGCTGGGTTTGCCACGACAAACATGTCGAGGAGGGTGCTAACGGCGGCATTGTGCTTCGTATCCCGGACAGGGGCGCGACAAGACGGGCAGGTGAATATGGAGGATCCGGGCGGCGGAGGGGAAGGGGACCGTTCGGCCTTTGCAGCTTGGAAGCTGAACCATTCCTTCAAGCAGGCACCGCAGAAGGTGTGAAGGCAATCGAGCAGGGTCAACGGTTGGTAGAGGAGCTCAGTGCAGATCTAAAGGTTTATGACGCAAGAGTCAGTACGAGCCGGCCGCCGTCATAGTTGTGTTTGTATGTTATTCGGAGCGACGACCTCTGACACCCGCCGGTTCATCCTTAGCGGGGGTCTTAGGGGTCGCCGACCGCAGAGTAGAACAGGGCAGAGCAGGGCAGAACAGAGCAGAGCACAGGAGTGTAGCGCAGGGGCCAAAGTACGTACAGAGCACATGAGCTCCCGCTCCAGATCAACGCTTGGCTTTGACGAGTCCATACCATTCAAGGACGGCCGCGGTGCATGTTTGCTCGGTCCAAGAGGTAGATATAAGTGCAGTATGAAGTGGGTGGGCGATGCGAAAGTTGGAGGCAGAAGCAGAAGCAGAAGCAGAAGCAGGAGCAAAAGCAAAGAGTGCAGCGGCTTAAACTGGGAAGCCAAGAACTGGAGAATCGGAGGGTTGGGCTGGTTCGGTCATCAGGCCCTTCCCTGCAGCCGCCGTGACCGTCCTCGCCTCGGCCGTAAGAATTTATTGCCTTGCCTGTGAGAGGGAGAGACTATCAGTACTAGGCCTGGCCGGGCCTGGACGGTAAGGTGAGAGGGCAGACAGCGTACAGTAGGTAAGGTAAGGCAAGGTCGTGGCGGGGCAATCGTAAATTCATTTCATGCAAGGTAGCTAGACTATTAGATGCACCTAGCAACGACGGCAGCCCTACGTTCAAATACGAAAGCCCTGCCTTGGTGTAAGCGAACGTGGGTGCCAAGAGTTAGTTTGGGCATAACACTCGCTGCAAAAGGTACGGGCAGCGACAACTGCGACAGGAACTCAGCTTACATATGTGACAGGCTTGATTATACAATGATCATTCTCCTATTGAAGTTGTTGAAGTTGTCCCAGCTTGTTTTTTTAGCGACACTATGTGGGGTTTGGGGGTCCAGTAGAGTAAACAATTCAAGCGCTTGACAATAAAATTCGATAAAATCCCATGAAAAAATGGAGTCTGTGTTCGGACCAAAGTCCGCCTGCGCAATGTATCGGATCAAGTCCATTATCTTGGATCCGTCCCAAGCGCCAGGCTACTTTTTTGTGATTATTTACAGAAAGCGTAGCTTAGCCACCAGCTATAGATTGGTTCCTCTCACACGGCGGATCATATTGGTGGTAGTACTCAATCTAAGAGTGCGTCCACTCTGCCTTCTTCTTCTCCGCAAACGCCTTCATGCCAATCTTTTGGTCCTGGCTGCCAAACAGGCTGTGGAACACCCGCCTCTCGTACTCGACGCCGTCCCGCAGCGGCAGGTCCTGGCTCTTGTTGACAACCTCCTTGCACGCCATGACGGCGACCCGGGAGTACCCGGCAATCGTCTCGGCCGTCTTCAGCGTCTCCTCCATGAGCGCCTCGTAGGTAGGGAATGCCTTAGCAGCAAGTCCCCACTTCTCAGCGTCCGTACCCGAGAAGGACTTGCCCGTCAAGATCAGTTCCATGGCCTTGGATTTGCCGATGGCTCGGGTCAACCGCTGGCTGCCGCCGGCGCCGGGGATCGTGCCCAACTTGATCTCGGGCTGGCCAAAGTTGGCCGTCTCGGTACAGTAGAGCAGGTCGCACATCATGGCAAGTTCGCAACCGCCACCCAGAGCGTGGCCAGACACGGCCGCAATAATGGGCTTCTTGACCTGCGTGGTGAGCAGTGACCACTGCTCAATGAAAGACGTGGTGTAGGCCTCGGAGAAAGTGAGCGGGGCCATTTCCTTGATGTCAGCGCCGGCGGCAAAGGCCTTTTGCGATCCAGTCAGGATGATGACGGTGGTATCGTCCGAGGCATTGAAGTCGAGCAGAGCCTCGTTCAGCTCCTTGATCAAGGGCGTGCAGAGCGCATTGAGGGCCTTTGGCCTGTTAAGGGTCACTGCATGGACAATGCGGGTAAGCCGAGTCCAACAGTGGTACAAGTCGGCGCACCTGCGAGACGAATGCTACTGACCTTGACCAACACCAGGCTTTGGCTGTGAGGTTTGAATATGCTCGTATGTCTTGGCGGAGAAGGTTCGTGCGAATCGCGGCAGAGTTGAAGGCTGGAAGGGGACCTTTGACACGACGGGTCGCAGACAACGGAGGGAGTTCATGATGGTGAATGTTGTCAGCTAGCAGCTGTGTCTCCAATGGCTGGCCGGCAGGTAAAGGAAGATGAAAGCTACGAGATACGAGGTCTGGTATGAATCCACGATGAGCTCAGCTGCGGCAGCAACAGCAGTCGAATGGGAATGTCAGGTCGAAGGCCCAGCTTTGCGGAAGCTCCAACAGTGACGCAAATCGAAGTGGATAGCTTCGGCTCTGGAGCTACTACCTTGCTTGAGCCGAGGATGCACTGGCACATGGTTTGGTCCCCAGTGTTCTAGGTGGCCTGGCGCTGTTTCCGGCTGGTGTCACCAAGGTACCTCAAGTAATTGGGCCCAGGTACCTTTTCTGAGGTGCCCCTCATATGAGGTACATTAGCACGACTCTTTGTCATGGCGAGAAACCTCCGCTTAAGGGACACGGCTTTACGACACAGAGTACAGTAGTATTATGGCCGAGTTTCATCAGATAGCATAGACCACCTGCCTTACCTGCCTACCTACCTTAGGTACCCTCGAAGGCAGCTGAGATATACTTGTTGTATATTTCATCGTACCATACAGTATGCACTTAAGTATCTAGCATGTCGAAGCCGATGCAAGAAAGAGAGCAGAAGGATTTTGATCAATCTACCGTCTGCGGTTTGCAAATCATTTAATTGAACAATCTCCAAATCAATAGGATTATAAGACGATTTGCGCGGAATCCATGAACGCCATCTCATCCAAGTCATAGGTATTCGTATTCGTGGTAGTCTAGTTTACAGATGTGGGACACTAGAACAATGATAAGGTTGGTTCTAGTAAATGAAGAATACGGTAACAAGGCGTAGTAAATGATCAATGAGGATTTGGAAAGGCAGTATCAGGCTCGCGGGAAACGGCTTCTGCGCGCAAAGTTCAAACCCGTGAAGGCTTTCTCAGCAGCCCCCTTTCCCTGCATTAGCACAAGCAAACATGAACGACAACCTCTTGTGATTAGGTAGTGGTTCTGCAAGTTGCAGGCCAAGCCAACGAATACCAGCGCCAGTGAATGCTTGCTAGAGAGGGTGTGCCCAGTACCATGCACAGCCCCCGAGAGAAGTGGACGGCAAATATTCGGTAACGCGCCCATCCCTCCCAACGCTCGCCTCTCTGCGTCTAGCCTCACACCCCCATGTCGGAGGTCCTTACGTGGCTGAATCAACGGGGGGAGACTTTTCGATACCACTGCCTATCGCGAACGTTCAATTTCCACCACCAACTTGAACCTCCCCGGTAGCATCTTTCTTCTTCACTTGTCAGGCCGCCGGCTCCCACGGATCCCGACCCTTCTTGTTGGACTTTTCTTCTCTACTCTCCTTTTTGGGCACCTTTTTTTGTTGGAATAGTCCGACGAGCCCTGCGAACAGCAGCAGCATCCATCATCATCATGGACGCTCCCGAGGAACAGACCCCTTTTGCGTCCGTCACGGCGCACACCTCGCGCATCTCCCAAGTACGTTCCCTCGACGAGGCGCTTCTCGGGTCGTTCACTAACAGAGGTAGAAATACCAAGCGATTCTCGACCGATCGACGCCTTTTGTCCTCTACAGATGGCTCGGAACCGGCCTCTGCTTGATCTCCTTCTTCATTCGCATCTTGGTGGCGCAAGGCTGGTACATCGGTATGGCTCCCTCGCAGCGCAACAAGGACACGAGCTAACATCTTCGCAGTCGCGTATGCGCTCGGCATCTATCTCCTTAACCTCTTCCTCGCCTTCCTCCAGCCCAAGTTCGACCCCTCCAGCGATGCGCTCGACAACGACATGGAGGATGGCTCCATCGGCACCCTGCCCACCAAGTCCGACGAGGAGTTCAAGCCTTTCATCCGCCGCCTTCCCGAGTTCAAGTTCTGGTACTGGGCCACGAGGGCTATCCTGATCGGCTTCGTTTGCAGCTGGTTCGAGGTCTTCAACGTCCCCGTCTTCTGGCCCGTCCTCGTCATGTACTGGTTCATGCTCTTCTTCCTGACCAGTTAGTGCTCCCCTCCATCCTCCATCCATCCCCCTCCCCACGCACATAGGCGCAGCGCAACCATACTAACCCTTTCAAAGTGCGCAAGCAGATTCAGCACATGATCAAGTACCGCTACGTCCCCTTTTCCATCGGCAAGAAGAGCTACGCCAAGAACAGCTCGTAAGGAATCTCCTCCTGCAACAGGATGCTAGGATTGTAAGGGAAGGACGGCAAAATGATTGTCCCATGTAAAATAAAATGATTTCAGCGGCAGACTCGCTGAGATTCAGCTGCCTGCTTGGTGACTTCGGTCTCTGCAAGCTATAGGGGTTTGGTTGGCATTAAGCAGGTCTGGGATGTTATACACTATAGACGGGGCTTCCCCGGGATGACGGGTGGTGCGCGCAGGAGTCTGGGCCCGACGCATGGAAAATGTTCGTTAATGAGAATTAATTGATCCAGTATGACATGCTTGATGAGCTACGCGAGCCCAATTGCTCGTCGCCAAAAAATGCAAAGAAATTGGTGAAGAATTGTTGGCGGATTGCTGCTTTGACTGGCCGCGGTTTTGACCAGGCTAAGGTGTTAGATGCGCAAGCCTTGTGTCCCGACCCAACTTTTTTCCCTCCCTGCCATGCGACGTCGCGATCCGCGCGCACCTACAGCTCGGACCATCACCCATCCAACTCACCTTCCACCAAGCACCACGTCTCTTCTCCCAAGCAAACACCTGCTTCCGTCTCGCTCGGGGATTCATTCTTTCGTTCATTGCCGCCGCAAAGCGCATTTGCCGCAGCTTCGACACGATGTCGTCCTCGGGGCCTCGCTCCGATGAGCGCGCGGTTCACCAGGACTTCATTGCTCGCATCCGCTTCTCCAATGCTCTGCCTCCGCCGCCGAATCCCCCTAAGCTCCTCGATATCCCAAACACAGGCCTCGCGAGCGGTCAGTACACGACGCCCGGGTTTGCGTCACGGCTCGCGAGGGAACAGCCCCTCAACATCGAGGCGGATGCAGAGCTTGGTATGCCACTGGATTTGGTCGGCATGCCGGGCGTATTCGATGGTGACGAGAGATGTACGTTTATGAGTTGAGAGCTTTGTGCGGAATCGGCAAATTGACTTCCATCTAGCTATCCAAGCGCCTTCGCAAACACCAGCAATCCATCCTCACGATCGACCCCTTCTAAGGCCTATCGCTGCCCTCGGCAAGCCCAAGGTCGCCGAAGCCAATGTTTCCTTCCTTCGCCGAACCGAGTACATCTCCTCCATAACACCTTCAAAAAGAAGCGACCCGGGCCATGCGCGAGCTCTGCTGGCCAAGGTCAAGAGACCAGTTAGGGCCCCCGAGCCGGCTGCCGACACTCCTCAGGCCATCAAGCGCAAGATTGATCGTGGCTTCGAGCGCGCGGAGCAGAATCTCAAGGATCCCAAGCGCATCAAGCACCCTACCAAGAAGAATCTCAAGCTTGTGGATGCCCGCCCTCTCATCCCTGACCTCGATGCTTTCCCCGACTCTGGTGCATACGTCACCATCAAATTCCTGAACAACCCTGCGCAAAAGAGCAACAAGTACGAGCGCCGACTCCTCACCGGCTTGTTCAGGCCCATAGAGCGGACCCAGGCCGAGGAAGCAGAGTACGAGGCTGCCTTGGCAGCTCACGAGCAGGATCCTCGCAGATTCCCCAAACCCCAGAACCTCATGAACTACGACTTCTACATCAGCCAGAACCTCGCCGCTTCCGAGGGCTTCCGCCGCAAGTTCGATGTCGACGATCCCGATCGTGACGACGATCATCTCTACACCCACCAGACTGACACCGGCGGTTGCTTCCAGTACGGGCGACTCCGCGCGTACGAGACTGTGCAGGAGACCGAGCTTCACCAACTCACCAAGTACGACGAAGAAATTATCCTGTCGTACAACGACGACGAGACGTACCCGAACCAGAAGGCCGTGTACTACTACCCGGTCATGCAAAAGTCCACCATTGGTCCCCAGCGAAGGAAGAACATCGCCCGTGCCACCTACGCCGGCGAAGAGGAGGAACAGGTCGTCGACCAGCTGGACGTCACGGTTGACGAGCCCACGGAGGAGATGCGCAACGCCATGAAGAAGTACAAGGAGTACCCACTCGGCTGGGAGAACGAGCTCCAGGAGGACGAAGAGGGCGCAGAGGAAGCGGCAGACCAAAGTTTGCACGCTGACGCGGATGGTGACGAGGCAGAGCCCGTCAGACGGTCAAGGAGCGTCTCGGAAGAGCGGGATGCGGAAGGCGAAGATGACGAGGAGTAAATGTGCTTTCAGTACAAGTTGTGAAGACGCGGCTCATGATGCCGACTTACTCAAAAGCGACTCGAGGCTAGAGAAAGGGGCAAAAGGTTTGTTGTAGACTAGGGACAGCGCTGCCATCCCTCAGGGGTAGCGGATCTATACATTTCCAATCGATCAATGAAATACAATCTATTTTCAAGAGCAAGATGGGGGACTACGATCGTAAAAGAAATCCCAGAAATCCGCACGTAACCAGTCCAGTACGCCGCAAGCACCTTGCCTCGACAGATACGCCAAAACAGGCAGAATGCCCAAAAATCATCATGTACATGCCAGTCTAATACCCGATTTGCTGTGATTCAAACAGCGTCTTCGCCCTTCGGCGGCGGCATCTTTTTACTCGCACTCCCGGGGTCAAACCCGATTGCGCCTCTATTCTCATCGATAACCCTAGCATATCTGTTGTGAACACGTCAGTCAAACGGAGCTCAGCTCAACGTCAAGGTTCGGGGAGCTTACTCTAACAATAGCCTGAAAAACCAAGCCTCCATGTCTTCCTTTCGGACAACTTTGTTCGCCCATTCCCGGCTAGCTGAAGCAATCTTCTCCGCCTCGGCAGCCCCGGCGGTCTTGTCGCTGAAGAAGCGAACCGCTTCGAGCCAGTCGTCCCCTTGGAGGCTCAGGGGGATGTAGTGCAGCCATGGCTTCAGCCACTCGAAGTGCCATTCGCGAAACACGGCCAGCTTAAACGTCAGGCTGCGGCTTTGCAGAAAGGCATAGAAACGACCAGAAAAGGCATTGCCGTCAATGTCGAGAAGATACTTGTATGCCCAGGCATCTTGCTGCTCAACCCGGTCCTTAACGTTGAAGAACTGTATTTGCGCCTCACAGTCGCCAGGATCACATTGGCCGACATGAGAGAAATTGATGTCGATAAGATCACGATGTTCACCGCGGGGCACCTCGGCGACCTCCCATTTGGGTGCGTCTTCCAGGCCACGGTTGACCATGATTTTCGCTTGCTTCCCAGAGTTGATCTTCTGCACGAAATTCTGGCGGTGCTGGCGTCTCCAGCCACCATCGCGACTGAAACCGCCAGTTGTAGACCCCCGCCAGTAGAGCTTGTCTTTCTTCTCGGCCCACTGCATGTCTTTCGCCCCGTCGTATGTTACCTGCTCTCCCCAGTACCACGGTGATGGATATATAATGTCCGAGTATGAAGAGATCTTCGACTGAGAAAAGATTGGAAATAGATCGTGGACAATGTTGTATGCGTTTGGGCGATCGAAGAAGCCGTAGGTTGATTTGAGAGAGGGTGTCAGGCAAATATCTGACAAAGCTGTGGTGTTGTAGACGAAGCCGAGGTCACTTAAAGCATACCTGCTAAGGTCATCGGCACCTTCGTCATCTTCGATCGTTCTCGCTGGACTGTCCGGTGGGCAAGACATGCGCGAGTGCGTCCAAGTAGCCTGGTGCGCAAAGACGTTGAATCGCGTTCGCTTTACTTCCTCGAAGATGCGACCACGGGCCAGCTCTGGCGCATCTGGCGTGAAATCGTTAATGAGGCTGTGAGCTTCGTTGGCTGCTGGCATCGTGACCGTCTTGGCTTTCTGGACGAGTCGTACGAGGTCCTCGTGAGGTACGACTACCCGGGGTTCATCGTGGATGTTGAAGGCAAGGTCCATGTCGGGCAAATACTGGATGAACTTATCCATCATGCCCTGGGTTGCATTTTGTTGCCAGTCCGCTCCTCCGGCCATGTGTGAGACCTTGTGGTCTCGTATCGCAACGCCAATCAGCGCATTATCGAAGCCCAGCGCTTCCTTAGCCCTTGCTCGTATCGTTCCCGGCTTCAGACCCCAGAAGGGAGTAATCAGATCGTGAATCGTATCAAACTCGTCTATAAGCTGGATTTTGTTCCGCTTCGCGAAATCGAACCACTTGTCGAAGTGCGGCGGTGGCGGTATGCCATAACGCCTTCGATACTCCTTTACAGCGGCGTCCAATGTCTTTGATTGTCGACTCTTTAAGTCGTCAAACTCCTTGGAGGCGTCTTGTAGGAGGTACTGTATTGGGTGAGAGCTTGTGCTCGAGGGCTGCTTAGGTCTGGGACCGCCCTTGACTACCGGCTGCTCTTCCCATGTTGGAGGAGATTCTGGCTTTGGGCGATCGTTGGACTTGGGCGCGTTTGGTGTGGTAACGGTGGTCGTGCGGTCTCCGGAGATGCGCAGAAGAGAATAAACGCAGATGCAAATGAAAGTGATGGCCGCGATCAGGGTAGTCTGTCGCCGTCGCATTGTTTACGGCAGCATGAAAGCGTGAGACAGGCAGAAGTTCAGTCAGCTGTTGAACAGGTGAGGGAACTATAGTGCAGTGCTGCTGGACTGTAGGTGAGATAGCTCAAGGTACTTGGTTTGCGCAGGAGAGAGGCCCAGGTATCCTACACGTCCGCCTGTAAATGAAGATCTTCAAGTCGTGGGACAGAATCGACGCAAGCGCATTCATCGACCAGAATAGTATCAAAACAGGCACAGATCTGTCAGAGTAAGAAACTGCTTGACAGATTCTAATCAAGGAAAATGACATTTGCGTCGCCAGCAACAGACGTCGACAAGGTCCCGATCCAGCACATGGATGCAGGTACTCTGGATGGATGGACATGGCTCCACATTATAGCTGCATCAGGCTAAGCAAAGTACGTAGCATCGCTGCTTTCGAGACAAATCGGTACCTACCCTTACACGATACCCAATCCCGAACCAGAACGGCATGCCGTTTCGAAGTCCAAAGGCGGCATTGGGATACATCTGCTAAGGCGATGCTCAGAGGCGGTCTCTGCGCGCAGAAGATGCTTTGCAAGAGAATTTTACGCGCAGCTCTCGTCCATTCACTTCTGTAGCACCATATTCACCAAACTTCACGACAACCATGAGAAAGGGCTTGACAACTCGCGGGCATCTCGAAAAAGTCCTATTGTTCGTGCTTATACCTCGCAACAGCTACAATGGCTACATGTGGTATCGGCCACTGACATCATGACCCCCAAACGCCGAGAATGCCTTTTTAAACTTTTGATTATCCTAGCCGTCTAGTAGAAGAAGCCGATGATCTTGCCGGCAACGTGCTTGCGACGGGCCTCCTCGTGGTCCATGATACCAGCGGAGGTGGTCAGGATGACATAGCCGAACTGACGAGCGGGCAGCAGCTTGACGACCCACTTCTCGAGGTCGGCCAGGCGGACGTTGTAGCGGGGAGAGATGACACCAGTCTTGTTGAGACTGCGAGGAACGTTAGTACAACATACGAAGCCTTTATCCACGGAGCTGTGAAGACGTACCGGCCGTTCAGCTGAACGACAATCTTGCCGGAGCGGTGGTCGTCGACCTCCTCGAACTCGCCAATGTAGCCTGCACAATATTGTCAGCAATGTTACGGTAGACTAAACGTTAAACGTCATGAGAAAGGTATCAGAGAAACGTGTAAGATCTCCGCGAATTAATCTATCGGCAACTTATAGGGGCTGAGCCGTGGTGCGGAATCGACCGTCGCCCTAGTTATCATGCCGAATGGAAGGATGGGGTTGGGGAGAGGGTTCGAGGAAAACGGATAGAACGAGGTAGCAAGGAGTTATGAGGTGCCACATACCGTGACGCTGCATGACCTGGAGGAACTTGACAATGACCTTGGAGCTAGGTCGGATCAGGACCTGACGCTTGCCGGCCTTCTCGGCGTTGTTGATGGAGTTGAGGGCATCGTGGAGGACGGAGGTGCGGACCATTTTGGCGGTATTGACGAGGAGATTCTCAAATCGAGTCTGGAAATGAGGTATCTGCCACAGGACATTGATGGTTAGCCTTTCGCGGCCGTGAGCGTGGAGAGTGCCCTCAGCGAATCGGTTCAAGGAGGGTTCTGCCGCTCGTTGCTGAAGAGGACGAGCGTATCATGGGACAGGCCTCTGTCGTCGAAACGAGTGCGCGACGTCGGTGACGGGGGTTCTTCATTCCTCGAGTCGGCGTCCCATGATTGCTCTCCTCTGCCACGGTGAAGGCATCATCCTGCTGGGATCCGAATCGCTGTCAGCTGAAAAAAATGTGCTACATACCTCTTGATGCGCTGTTGCGTCTTGGGGTGGTCCGGAAAATTTTGGCGTTGTCGAGAGGGAAAGGCGGCTACCGGGAATTGAGTGCGAAAAAAGTCCCCACGAACGGGTCCAAGGGGAAACGAATTGTGCGGTGTGCCCTGTGTGGTCCGTGCACGACAAAATGCCCTAAGCGTTCGCCCACCCAGATTCGTCAAGATTTCGGCAAATCCCCGTCACCTTTGATCGGAAGGCTCCTACACCACCAAACGACTCTTTTTATTTTCTTTCCTCAAAGTACATTTTAAAATCTTCGAGGATCGCCCGACAAGAAAAAAACCGCCAAGATGGTGAGTCGCCGCCTCTGCTCCCGTCGAGTCTCCAATTGCGCAGGCAATTTCCACGCCTGCCGGGGGTCTCGATCGTGGGGTCGTTGAAATTGGAGTTTCCAGAGCGCGCATGCTAACCAAGGCGAAAAAATAGTCGGACGTAGAAGAGAACAACGCCCCCGAGGTCGCCGCCGATGAGGTTGAGGTTGCCCCCGAGGCTCCCAAGGGACAGATGTCCGTTCTCGATGCCCTGAAGGGTGTTCTGAAGCTGGCTCTCATGCACGACGGCCTTGCCCGTGGTCTCCGTGAAGCCTCCAAGGCGCTCGACCGTCGCCAGGCACACATGTGCGTCCTGAACGAGCAGTGCGAGGAGGAGGCCTACAAGAAGCTGGTCATCGCCCTCTGCTCCGAGCACAAGATTCCCCTGATCAAGGTTCCCGACGGCAAGCAGCTCGGCGAGTGGGCCGGCCTTTGTACGTGGATCCCTCATGCGCCCCGGCGCGCGACACACAGCTAACCAAGTTCCTTTAGGCGTTCTGGACCGTGAGGGTAACGCTCGCAAGGTTGTCAACTGCTCTTGCGTCGTTGTCAAGGACTGGGGTGAGGAGTCGCAGGAGCGCTCCATCCTCCTCAACTACTTCCAGACCGAGCAGTAAGCGCTTGGCCTGGGGATGGTTTCTTTCAAGAGCATAGAGTGCGGTCTCCGTAGGAGTCCCGCTGGGATCAAATCGGTTGTACGAAAGTCTCTTGTCCTGGCATTTACATGGGTTCACACTCTGGCTGGGTCATTGTGCCTTGGGAACGTCTTGAGGAATAAAAAAAAGCTTTGCATACATTGATTCTGTGCACCTAATGCTATGATACTTAGTGACTGCGAGGCCCTCACTTACGCCCTTCCACCTGACACAAGGGTTAATAGATTCGATGTAGCTCTCGCTGGGGTTCGTTGTACGAACCATTATGATGTGATAACCGAAGCCCGTCTTAACCTCGCCAATTTTAGGGCTTGCCGTGGTGCTCGGCTCCAGAGCAAAAGCGACCTCCTCGAAAGCAGGATCTAAGCTGCCCTTGGTTTTCCAACCGAGGGAACCGCCTTGACCTCGAATTAGCGTAGCTGTTCAATAGAGATGGGGTCGTGGTTTGCCGACCTTGCCTTGCCTTGTCTTCGGAGAAGTTACGCGCAACTTCGTCAAACTTAACACCATCGTTCAGTTGAGCTAATGCTTCCTCCTTCCTCGCGTGCTTCTCACACTTTCATGAAGTCAGTCTACGAAACTTCGGCGTTGGGAGAACTGCTTACAAGAATGTGGCGAACATTGATGGACTGAGCTCCTTTGGTCTTGCCGCCTTGTTCCTTGTCGCCGCCGCCTTTGCCCTTGGCACCGGACTTGTCGCCGCCCTTCTTGTCGTTTTTGCCCATGTTTGCGAATGTCCGTTAGGTGACAGAGCTTTGTAGGGATGGGAAGCTGGGCAAGGCGAAGAAAAGGGAGCTGTTAGTGAAGAAATCGATACCCCGCCAAAAATGCGTGAGCCCCTCCGTGGTGACTTATACCCACCCTGCTCTCTGAGATATCAATTCGATTCTGCATTTTCACGAAGGATTCCTCATGGCGCTTAACTCTACCCTGTTTGGACTTTTCTTGTATGGCGCGAACAAGGAAGTTTCAAGAGGCATATGTTCGTTGGGGTTTTGTTCCATTTTGTCATGTGCGCCAAGAAGAGAGTCTCACAGAGTTAAAGGTCGCTGTTCGTCGTCAAGGCAAACAAATACCGCCGTCGCCAACCATTGTTCATGTTCGATCTGCTGCTGAGATTTCGCGAGCTTCCAGTCCAGGAAGTTCATTTCACCTCTATGGCATCTCACCATTTCTTCCTCGTATCGTTCAAAGAGCTGCTAGTCGTCCAACTGTGAGGGTCTTGGGATGTTCGCAATGCTTTTCATGGACCGCTGTCCAGGAACCCGATCTAATGTCAATATCATCTTGTGCAGACCCGTGTGTTGGTTCTTTCTTTGGCTGTATTGTCGTATAAAATATCTGTGAAGTGGATGAGTGTACGTCGACAAGCCCAACATTTTTTAAACCTCACAATCCATCGTAGCGGATGCCCCCAATCGGTGCAAGTAGGCTCTTTAGAAGGTGGCCGCGCAGTATACGGATCTGAAAACCAACTCGGCATATCAACGACACATGCATATCTGAAAGGCTTCCTTCGCGTGCGTAGCTGACGGTCCCATCGTGCTGGTTCAGGTCTTCCCTTCCAGTAAGAAGTGGGAGAGTTGCGACACCATAATGTCCCGTTGTGGGCTTTTCAAGAAGTGTGCCAACTATTCCATCACGATTGGCACAGGCTAGATTAAGCCACCAGCTTGCTTGGAATCAGCGCTTCTCATCACATTTTTGGGGGAAGGGAGGGGGGCCAGGCATCGCTCGACTTACTGCCCTGCCTCGAATTGAATATTTCCTCCCAGTTCGGGTATTATATCACAGTTCTTGGGGTGCCAAAGTTGGGTATCATGTTCATCCGCAGTGGCAAAGACAACGTCTTTGAGCCTTCCGTTCTTCGGCAAGTCGAGGTATCTCAATTGGTCAATATCGGTATAACTCTCTCTGAATCTTGTCCTCCATTGTCTTTGCAGACTACGTGCTATTGACACGTCGACTCGAAAGTCGATCGGCAGTGGGCTTGGGTGATTTTCAGGAACGAGGATTTCTGCGAGCAGTTTGTCCAAGCGGGAGTTTCTAATCGTGGTCAGATGTATTGTAGACCTACCTTCATATTCTCTTTTCATTGTGTTTCCTATAAAAGCTCTGGCCTCTTCAGCCCTGGGGCCGAGGTCTTTCTGCTCCTGAAGATTTGATCGTATAGAGTCACACAGATCAAGCAGGCTCCTCTCGTCTTGAGAGAGGTCTTGCACTATGTCATCTTCTTTGAGCAAATCTGAGGATGCCGTTGTACCTTATATTGTGTAAGCGGAGGATATTTATCTTGTAGCCTTGTGACGAACTCTCGGAATTTCTGGTTGCCTCCTGTGATTTGCAACGGCGACCCCAGTAGAACTTCTCTGTAGAGCTTGGATGCGGCATTCTGAGATGTATTCGAGGAGCATGACCAGGGCTTTATGTTCTCTTTCAAGCTTCATCTACAATGGCTCTTTGCCCAATTACCGGCCACGCTGAGAAGGAAAACGGACGGGAACCTAGGAGCAGTGTATTCTCATGATCGTTCAACTTGAACGTCAGTCGATTATGATTTTTGCATGGTAGAAAGACTATGGAGTAGGATCTGATGTTGTAGGAAAGGAAGTAATGGTAAGGAGACTTAGTTTGTCGCTCTGCTTGTTGTCGTCTAACTGATGATGTACCCAATAGACCCGCCTGTCCAGGCAACAAACCGCTTTGCATGTGAATTGTTCCTTCCTATCGGAAAGCTGGGTCAGGACTCAGGACAAGTACCTTCAATTTTTCTGCCAATTGTGTTTATCCCATGCGAACTATCGGGTCTCAGAACATGACATGTGGTTGCTTTGAAGCTGCGTAGGAAAACATTGCTTTAATAAGTCCCCCGTGGTTTCAAAAGCATAAACGCAGACTAAATGGCATCACCATCACCATCAATACATAGTTCATTAAGGACTCACATCCACTTACAGACAAAGGAAGATTTAGTAAGTCAACATTTTCAATATAATTGTTATTTCAATATCGGAAGCAAATTGATTAAGCCGAGGGCGTGTTAATGCCACTCCTTGCCAGTTGAATGCAGACCTACCCTGTAGAGCCCTTTTCACCGCCTACCTTTCTGAGCAACACCGCCTTCGCTGAACGGTCAGCTTAATCAATTGCCAGCCAAAACTTGACCTTTTGCGAGCGCCCCACTACGACGAGTGCTGGGATTTCAGTAACGAGTAAGCCAACAACACGGCTTGTGATATACTTGATATTCTTCTGAGCTCTGGTCAAGATCAGACAGCCATGGCGGAACAGAATGGCCTCGCCGCTCGCGGAAGTGGCTCACATGTTTCCGCTCTCGGAATGACGAACCGAGCCACACCTCTTCTACGTCCTTGGACTGGTGAGCTGCGCGTGAGGTATGAGCACCTTCACTGAACTAGTCTAGATGCTCAGAACTGACCATCAACAGGTTTACTGACTTCCAGGTCAATGAGATTGCCAAGGATGGCAAAGTTGTTCATTTGCGCAATGTGGGGTTAGCTGAAGGTGAACAACAACAGGTAAATAACCTCACATAATGCTTGCTTTTAGCGTGTTGACACATCTACCAAGAACCCCAATCCAGTTGCCGAGGACAGCAGCACGGATGCTAAGCCCGAGAAACCCGCTGAAAAGGCCGAAGGCGCTGCAGAAAGTCAGCAAGCTCCTCAGGAGGAAGTCGACTTCATCTTGTCACCAGAAGATGCCGCCACGCTTGAGGGCTTAGCTGGGGCCCAATTCGCCCAAGATCTCGTCCAGCTACTGAACGACTCAAGGGCTCCGGACTTTGACAAAAAGAGGCAGGTGATATCCGAGCCATTGGATGACAAAATGAAACGCGGCCAAATTCACCAGGAAGTTCGTCGCATATTTAACTCCAAGCTTGAAACAAACACGAATGACAGCGGAGCTATCGTCGCATCCATTTTGCCCAAAAGGGGGTCCAAAAGAGCAAGGGGAGGGCGCGGCCGCCTGGATGACAAGCCGGCGGGCGAATATCTGCACTTCACTCTTTACAAAGACAACCGAGATACCATGGATGCTGTCAATCAAATCGCGCGGTTGGTCAGGGTCAAGCCCCAAAACATCAACTACGCGGGAACGAAAGACCGACGAGCGTCTACGGTGCAGCGGTGTTCTCTGCGGTACGGACGTCACCGCAGCCTCGCTGCGATCAACGGCAAACTCTGGGGAATTTCGACGGGAGACTATGAATATAAGGACGAATCTCTTCACCTTGGTCAGCTCCTTGGAAACGAGTTCACCATCGCGATCAAGAACTGCCGCTTTCTAGACGGTTCGGACGACGGCTCCGTCCTGGAGAAGCTGGAGGCTCTGAAGGCGAACGTCCAACCTGCTTTGGACCACATGGCTGAGCATGGCTGGATCAACTATTTCGGACATCAAAGATTTGGCACACATCGGATTGGAACGCACGAAGTAGGAAAGTTGATTCTAGGCGACAAGTTCCAGGAGGCCGTTGCTGCGCTTTTGTCGTTTGACCAGGATGTGGCGGACAAGGCAGAGAACGGAGAGATTCCAGAAGAGCCATCTAAGCGTGACGAAGCTATCCGACACCAAGCCTGCATGTTGTTCATGACAGGCAAGGACATTGCCAAAGCTGCTAGGATTGTTCCGCGGAGGTTCACGGCCGAGGTGTGCATACTGCGACACCTGACACGCCAGGGCCAGCAATCAGCAAAGGACTGGATTGGCTCGATTATTCACATCACCAGAGGCTTAAGATCCATGTATCTACACGCGTACCAGTCTTATATATGGAATCATGCCGCAAGTCGGCGCTGGGAGCTGCACGGCAGTAAGGTCGTCAAGGGCGACCTCGTCATTGCCGACAACGACACTACGACAGGACCGGCAGGCCAGCAGCAGGAACAGGATCAGGACGGCGGAGACATCGTCAACCCCCTCGATGACGACGACGATACTCCTGTGCGCGCGCGAGCTCTGACGGAGGAGGAGGCGCTGAGCGGCCGCTACACCATCAATGATGTCGTCCTGCCTTCCCCTGGTTACGAAGTCATCTACCCGGACAATGAGATTGGTGCGTTCTATGAGGAGTTCATGGGACGCGAGGAAAACGGCGGTCTCAGCCCGCACAAGATGCGCCGGATGCACCGCGAGTTCAGCCTGCCGGGCCGCTACCGCAAGCTCATCAACCGCTTCCTCGCGACGCCCTCCGTCGAGGTCAAGGCCTACGCGGACGACGAGGAGCAGATGCATCCTACCGACATGGACCTCATCAAGGCCTCGAGAAGCAACGGCAGCGGCAAGCGCGCTCGCCGCGACTCCAACGGCGAGCCCCCCATCAAGAAGGCCCGCGTTGAAGGCGACGACGACGTCAAGCCCGCGGAAACCTCCCAGGACGATGCTCCACCTTCCGGCGAGACTGTTGGCCCGGAGCAGGCAGCGCCAGTGGATGAAACCGTCCAATCCGCTCCGACAAAAGTAGCAGTTGTGATCAAGTTCCAACTTGGCAAGAGCGCGTACGCAACTGTTGCGCTGAGGGAACTCATGGGAGATGCGCCCAATGACGCAACAGCTGCTTAAGCACACTGTTTAAGGTTCTCCTCTCGTACATCTATAGATATGAGTGCTGTGTAAAGTTGGTTATAAATTCTCAGGTTCGGACTCATCATTGTCTCAAGTTAAATCGAATCCTCTCCCGATGATACCCCATATTCTCTGGCTTGGGAAACGGCAATTGGGTGCAAATATGATATCCAAAGGTATATCTTGAGCTAAATGTTATTTTATACTTATACAAGTCTGGAACGAAGAAGACCGACGGCCACATAAAAACTTCCTATCCAAAAGGCCAACCCCCCCCCCCCCCCCAATTGTTCTCTCGTAGGCAATGT
>PXOD01000966.1:0-18634 GCA_003012165.1 Paramyrothecium roridum
GTGAAGTTTGGGCAAAATGAAAATGCAAAAGCGCCCCCTTCCGCGGGAAGAGACCAATCTGCTGATGTTGCCCTACGCCCTGCGTTAGCCTGTCTTTATACACATCGAGGCTGCTGCCGTGTGACATACCTCCAATCGAGTTGGACCAATGGCGGATCCAATTGTCCAATTGCTTGCTGAACTGCGCGACCTGGTGAAGGTAAGCTCTTGGTATGGGCTGCCCTTTGTCCGGCCCAAATAATTCTCGAATGCTTCCGAGGATGCACAGTAGCGCCACCTGACTGACAAGCCGGGTATCCTCATTATTGGCCAAAGGGGATTCGAGGAAGCTCTGCCAATCTTGCATCGACGGATCACCTTGCAGAATTGCCGGCCGGCCGTACAAGGTCGCAAGATGCTGGTCGCAGATGTTCAGGATGTACCAGAGCCTGGCGCCGTCCGCGGCGTCCTCGTTCTGGTCCTCTATCGCGCGCGTGTAGCTGTTGTGGAGGTTGGACTCGGCTGCGCGCCTGATGGCGTAGCCCGACAGCATCCACGACATGTCGCTCAGCCAATATGATGCGACGCACATGGCGCGGAGGTAGTCGCGATCCAAGCGCCGATCAAACATGGACTTCTCGACCAGCCGGCGGAATTGTGCGCTACACACGCCATACACATTGTCTGCTTGAGGGTCGTGGAGGGCAGCAACAGTAAGGATTGCGGCGGTGAGGATGGGGCTCCTGCGCCGCAGCTCATCGAGGGTTTGGGATTTGCATCCAGTACAGTATATGAAGGCGTCGAGGCGATCGTGGTAAAGCCGGAAAAGCCGCTCGGCATCCTCCAGGCGCATGTCGCCGCGCTCAATGAAGTCGTCCAATCCGGGGCTACGGTGGCTCAGCGGGGCGTCGGGCGACCTCAGCGCTCGCAGTTTTGTGAGAGCATAGAGCGAGTGAATTGGTATGGCCGGCAAGTCCTCGTCTCGTGGTGAAATTTGTGGTGAGTTGTCCATGGACGGGCCGTGGGTCGTATCTGGCATGGTTGCCCCCGGCCGGGAGTTGTGGCCGTTTGTGCCGTCATGGATTAAGCGATCATTCGGCGGCGGCGATGAAGATTGTTTCAAGGATGAGATTTGGAGGGGAGGCGGTTCTGCGAGCCCAATCTTGCGTGTGACATCTCTCAGGGTGCAGTGAAGGGTCTCAATGTCTTGGAGGAGGGCTTCTGAATATCTACACGTCCGTCGTTAGCAGTGCGCATGAACCGTTGCTGGCGCAAACCTGGAGAGTGTCTGTCTCACTGTGTCTTTTCATCAATGATACTCTGCAAGTTCTTGCTTAAAACGCAACCTAAATCGCGCTCGGCGCATCTCCGACATGGCGGACCGCCTTCGTCCATCTGACATTTGATCTGCGGTTGGGAGACTGTCAGCTTGAAACAGGCTCGTCCGTGACCAGGCGCAAACCGACCTTGAGTTTCCGGCAAGCAGCGCATGCCTTGATCCTGCGCGAGATTTGTGGTATGGATTGGTCCCCGTTGGTTCCGGCCGCGAGTAGCTAATTGATCGCACTCTCAATTCACAAGTTCATAATCTTGGGGAAGGCCGATAGCGGGAGATGGTTGGGGAATCCTTACCGTCAAGGCTTGTGCACCATCGCTGGCCTCGCTCCACGTTCGTTTCGCCATGACGCTGAGGCTGCACCCTGAGGAAAGGTCATGTCCCAGATTCCTCGCGACAACTCGACTTCGTCTCGATCACGGTAATACTCGCGAGGAGAAGAGGGGGAAAGGAGAGAGTTGATAAATGAAGGTCCCAGAGTTGGGGAATGGGAGGGTCCCGGCCAGGTCTTGGCTGCTTGCGACCCCGTTGGATGACCTTACAAGCCAAACCACTGGACAGCGAGAACCAAGTTATGGACCTAGAAGCCTAGCGCGAGGCCTAGTGGCGCGGGGTCATAAGCTAGCCTTTTCTCTGGGGTTTCAAGGACAACTTATTACACAACCTGGCACTAAGTTACGGGGTTTGGCCTGCCTGCTAGCGTCCGAGTCCGCTCCCACCCTACGATGGACGAAAGTTGGCTGGCCACAAGGCTGTTCCAGACTTGCGAGCAAGGTTCACCCGAAGCCGGTAGGCCGCCTCTGGAGCCTCCTGTGACATCGCCTTGCTAATGCATTCCGCTGACAATGACGCTTGAAGCACATGCGAGTTTATGTGGTCGAGTCAGCCAAACAGTACTGACGGTGGGCGCGTTCCAGGAGCCCTTCTTTCACTGTGTCACATGTTGCGGAGCTACGCCGAAGCCTGCATGCGTCACTAAACTGAGCCAATGGCCATGGTTCTCGAAACCTTCCAGAAAAGACGTTTCTGCTGTTGCTCCTGGGCGGAAACTACTTTTGACGCGCCATGCCTCGTATGATCCTTACCCCTTTGAACTGCCGAAGCTGGGATGATCTGTAATCCTGCACATGGTGATGTCAATGGGAATTGATGCCCAAAAATCACCAAAACACACCACTATTCCCTTCATCCAATATCCAACTCATGGGGTCCGCGGTATCTGCGTACAGGGGAATTTGTGGCATCTGAATTCGTGTTAATTATGTAACTAAACGCTTGCGGCTTACTTACTGCGTCCCAACTTTCACTGAGCTGTTGCACGACATCTGTGCCTTGACCCTGTGCGGCCGCCATTTCTAGGATCGGCATGCACCGTTGCACAGAGGCCTCTGCGGCTTGAATAAGGCTTTTAGCTCTATTTTCCTTGTCATTTCCCTGCATTAGGCCTTCAACGTCAGCCTCTAACACACACACCACAAGATGCCCCTTGACACTGGTTTCGCCAGCGGCGATGGACTTGAGGCACCAAGCTTTTGCTTCATCAAAGATAGACAGTAATTCCGGCCGTGAAGGCGAGAAATCAATGCTATCCTCTTCCATGATTGTAGTCCTCAGCTCGACCGCTAATAACATAAGCGCCTGATAGAGAACTGTATGATAAAGACCGGTCGTGCAAATGCCGAGACGCTCCAGGACATTGAATGAGGGCGAGCTTGAAGCAGTGCGGGCGCCAGAAGTAATAGGCGATACGCTGGGAATTGCCGCGCGCCAAAGCTTGAGCGAAATATCTACCACGACTTTCCGTGAATACGCAAAGGCTGTGTCTTTCAACGAAGGGCCAAAGAATGGGACATGAAGGGCGGATAAATAACGGTGTAAGATAAAGTCAACCATTCGGAGCTCATGAGGGGCCTCATTGCTTCGCTTGAATTGAGAAAGGGCCTCGCGCGCCACTTTGTATGCACTTCTGAGCTCGGAGTCTAGTTGTAGTGTTTCCGAGTACGTGCCATTGGCCGACTTCATATCATTAAGAAACTTAACAACAGTGAGGCGAGCTGCCAGCGTGGATCGTAAAGCCCGGGCGACAGATGCTTGGGTGAACTCGGTTGCAGACTTTGGTAGAGGTTGTTCAGCGGTGAGCTGTTCGTCGTCAAAATTGCTTGGAGGCTGAGTGTCGAAATCATCCATGGAAATCAGTGGAGGCCCCCCGGAAGTCAGGCTTGACTGTATTGCAATCTCCAGAATGGTATTCCAAAGCCGTCGGCGCATCTCGGCAGCGTACAATGTCATCCTAGGAAGACCTGTCGGATCCCGATGGAGGCCCATGAAGATGGCTTTTCTGATGAGTTCGCCAGATGATATCCATACAAGCTCTGAGCCAACATCTGCAAGATCCCGAGCCATCAAGAATAGGACGTTCGTCTGCAGGAAGTGTATCTGGAGCCTAGGTTTGAAAAGAGGCTCTGCGAGCCAAGTCTGAGCCTCATAAATCCATCGTATAGCCGAGGAGCGAAGAGAGAATTCATCATCATAAGTTACAGCACCAATGGCAAATATCAGTTTCAGTTGAACCAGAAATGCCGTGTCTGGCTTGGATCCAGATGCCCACAGCTCAGCATAATCGCGTCGCAGAGTGGGGATGTGGAAGATGCGGTAAATTGGTTCAACTGTCTGCAAATAGCGTTCAAGGAGTTCATCAGCCACAGCTTTGGAGGGCAAGTCTGTTGTCGGGGGCGAAGGCCATGGAGGCGTCCTCTGAGCCTTGATCGACCGCGCGAGGACTTTACACATACCCAGGTCGGATACGAGTTTGGCTGAGTGAGTATTGATATCTGTATCGACGATATTGAAGAAATCCTCAAGCTGCGAGTTGTTAATAGGGACCGTTTTTTGATGATTAAGAATTCAAAATACCCACAACGACGATGGTATTGACCCAGTGGCTTTGGCCGAACAGTCGTGTCTTGTGCGACACACTGCGACTGATGTTCCGCATCTGACTTTCTCCAGCACTGTGCCGATATACAAAATAGCTTTCGCCAATTGATGACGCTACTTTGTCGGAAAAGGGAGTCGGGGGATGAGAATCATGTGGAGTTGACGGACGACCCCCGAATGGATCAAACTGGCTTTGGGGTGAGTTGATGTCTCCTCCATAGATTCGCCGCCTCTGGTCTGGGCGAATTGAGATATCTACAGTGGGAGAGCTTGTCGATTGACTGTTTGCTGGAGTTGACAAGTAATTGTAGGCCTTTGAGATACTCGTAAGTTGTGGAGGTACGCCAGCCTGGCTTTCGCTCCGTTCTTTGGGAAGCAAATTTGCTGGTTGGGCCTGGTGGCCTTCCGAGCGACGAATTGGGGAAGGATGCTTGTCATAGGTGCAAGTACCATTCCTAGATTTGAGACAATTGTTGCATGGCAACTCGCGGTTACACTTTGTTTTGCGCTTACGACAGAGAACGCAAGACCTGCCAGTTGCTGTTAGTGTTTTGCCAAGACGTGACGGAGATCGCATCCAAACAGACGTACACAGCTGGCCTCCGACGCCGGCGATCGGACTCGGGCATGATTTTCGTGTGGTACAGTACAATTGGTCGGGCGTGAGAAAATATCATTCTTTTCAAGTCGCAAGAAGAGTTGACCACTTTTTCTTGTCTAGATGAAGGGGAAAGCCGGATATAAGACACACGGGGATAAAAAGTCGGGAATTGCATAACTGGCCACTGTGGTCCGCCTTTCACCGAAAACACAACGGGGGTTATGCCTGTTTCTGGCTGTGGAGCAGAGGTCATCTCGTCCACTAAAAAGTTGCCCTGAACGTTACTGAGCGTCGTGTCGGCAACCTGAGCTCGAGGCAAAGTAACGCGAGAAAGCGATTCACGAAAAGAAGCCCTCAAAAATGAACGGCACTCGCTGAAGAGTACTCTAACCTTCAAATCAGAGAGGGTTTATTATTATGCGAAGAGTAATGGCTTTCAACGAGACACATTTCACAAGAAAGACATTTCGACAATACGAGGATAATCTAGAAATCAAAAGTTTCGAAATCGTTGTTGCATGATTTAAAGTTCGAATAAGCTGTCAATTGGTTGATACAGACAAAGGTTTTCTGTAGTATCCGGAAACGATCCCATTACCGGTCATCCATAGCTATAACTATGTGAACCTTATTAAAGACACTTGTTGTCTTAAGCACGGTTCAGTCTCCTACTCATGGATAGCATGAAGAAATCGTGATTATACAAAGAGCACAGACCAGTCACTTTTGTGCGGTCACAGGCGTGAAAATCATGGTCCCTGAGTCCATGTTGTCCAATCTTGCAGCTCAAACCCGAGCAGAGAATAATTTGTCCAGTCATCACCTGGATTTCCCAATGGGAAAAGACCTGGCGATGTATCCTCAGGCGTCGCAAGCTGTTGCGTTTGGTAATTTGTGTCTCTAGTCTCCACCTTTCGCCTTGCTGCCTCCGCCTTCGTCTTCAATGCTTTCAGAACGATAGCTTTTGGACCAAATCCTTGGAAAGACACATCATAGCTCTCTAAAGAGTTGAATATTTTCTGAAGTGAGCACCATGCCTGCTGCACACTAGGGCCCTCTGGTCGTAAACAGAGGTGCCACAAGATGTACAAGGCCATATGGTACTGAGGATATGCCTTGGAGCACCAAGCATATTTCGCAAGCAACTCGTCGCCATCTGGGAAAAATCCAGCTTCTGTTATATCAATCGCCTCCTTTAGGTTTTCTTCCGTGGCAAACTTGTTGTGAGCGTTTGGATTTCTTAGGATGAACCAACGTTGCCGTGTTGTGAAGTCGAGTTTTCTGAAGAGGAAGCGGCCACAAAAGACTGTAAAGCGCTGATGGGGAACAACAAGGTTGCATTTTGCAAACCTCTTTTCCAATTTGGCCTCCAACTCTTTCATAATTTGTTTCCTGATGTCCTCGTTGTAAGGGGAGCTAGAAGTCGATCTTAACGCAGCAGATTCTAGTTCCCTCATGGATTCAGATATCTCAGCATTAAGTAATGACCAGGTCATTGGTGTCCAGCTTTCACGAGACGGCGGGAGGCTTGTAATACCGGGGTAAAAATCGCAATCCTCAATGTTGAGTGCCATCTTGACATTGGCAACGATCGAGGCATTGCTGTTGTCGCGTAGACCATAATCTTCGACGGCTCGGCCGTCTCGACATACGAGAAGCCACCATAGCCGCCGACGTATCTCCGATTCAAAAGGAGGGAGTCCTAACTGCTGGCCATCACGATGTAGACCCAGCGACTGGGCGATACGCAATGCGAAGCCATTAAGCACCCACATTCCCTTGCCTCGATTTCGAAGACGAAGTGCTGCCTTTAACAAAGTTAGCGGGGACGAGTTCTAGAACTGGGGAGAATCTTACCAAGTAGATTGCCAATGCTTGAAGCCCTATAACGCTTGGACAATCCAGGAAGTCGCCGTACGCGAAGGCCTGCTCGACTCCACTCTTAAAGCTCAACAGATGAGCTCGGCGCTCCGTTGGCGGTATCGGCTCCGTGTCAGAGTTTCGCAGCGATTCTGTCGCGGAAAAGTAGATTGAGAAACACAGGGCCAAGTGATCTTGGGGCGCCTTCTCCGGGTTGGCGATCGTCCCAAAGATTGTAGCCTCGGCCGTTGGGCGATGAAGTACTTTGTGACAGACGCATAAATCCTCGTTGCTCGAATAAATCTCCCAGAGCTTCAGTGCCAGGGTTTTGGACGGATGGAATACATGAGGGGGCTGCAAAGGATTCGGCGCGGATAGAATGCCGAGAACGTTGAATGGGGACGAACATTCCTGCAGGGACGGCGCTTCTCGTGGCGTCGTCAGAGCAGATTCTATGTTTTGTTCCTAAAGGCTGATTCAGACAGATCCACTGCAAAATACCCAGCATGATGATGTCTCACCTCACCAATTACTCGCGAGAGTAAGATATCGTTGAAATATTGACTTGAAGACCCATGTTGCACGAGAATATCCTCGCCAGAGCGTGGCTTTGGCACCTCTTCAGTGGTTGCCGAGCTGTGCGACGTGGTTTCAGGCGACGGGATATTTAATTGGCTGTCATTCTTGTGTTCGGGCGTAGTTACACTTCTTGCATCAACCGCTGATGCCACTGACTTCTCCAAGCTAGAAAGCCGAGACGCCATCTCGGCCATGATGGTCTTTTTCGATCTCCGGACCCGAGGGCCGGCAGGAGGATAGACGCAAGATTTCCCATTTCGAACGCACCGAGAACAAGGATATTTCCGATCACAACGCACCTTCTTCGTGTTACAACTGTTGCAAGACCGAGATGCGATAGTACGAGCACTGTTGAAAGATGGCCTGACATCAGCCCCGTCGGATTCAGACCCTTGCGAGGCAACAGCCAGGCCCTTGGGACAATGCGGTGGAGATGCCATTATTCAGCGCGACCGGAAGGATAACCAGTCACGTTATGGGCGCGAGGAGCGGCGCCGAAAGTGATTGATTATGGTGGTCTCGGTCTTCTCTGAGGAGAGTGTAAGTCGCAGAGAAGTGGAACGGCATTGGTTTACGACCGAAAGTGAGGGACACTGCTTGCGAGCGTGCCGGTAGCCGGGTCTAAAATCTTACCCAATCTCGGGCTCGGGCATAAACTGGCGCAATTTAAGCCCGGGGCTTTGTCATCCTGGCCACGAACCTTGCTAGTCTGGTCTATCCGATTGTCAAGGGGAAGCGTGAGGCAACGCTCCCTATTGGAGGCATGCAGATCAAACGGGGCCAAAGCACCTAACGTAGGACCATGTCGGCCATAGTAACAGTCACCACCCCTTTCGAATGACCGTAAAACCGAGCTCCGGTCCGATGCAAATGTACGGCATTTCAAGAAACCCCAGTAATAAGTAGACTTGTATTCTCGGCCATGCTTCCCATGTTTCCTCAGCGTAGGAGTTGACCACAACACCTTCTCACCATGTCGGACACAACGTTGCCTCGCTCTTCCATGGACGGCATGTCGCCTGAAACCAAGCGCGACATGGCTGAAAGCAACATCTCAAACGCGCCATCTACCATGCAAGATTCAGACACCGAAAAGGGAACACCACCGCCCAAGCCCCCTGGTAGCGACGCGCCCGACGGGGGACTGCAGGCTTGGTTGGTAGTACTCGGTGCTTGGTGCATTTCCTTTTGTAGCTTTGGGTGGCTAAACAGTAAGTCTCAATTGTAAGCGGCCCCCAACAACCACCTATCTAACTTGCGGCGACAGGTATTGGTGTCTTCCAACAATATTACCAGAGCGAACTTTTACGAGGACATTCTTCAAGTACGATTGCTTGGATTCCCTCCTTGCAAATCTTTTTCATGATGGGAATGGTACGTTGATTCCCTGAAGTGCTCTTGCCTGGCTAACATTGTGACCAAGGGTCCCGTCGTGGGCTCGATATACGACCACTATGGCCCTCGCTGGCTGATTCTTGGCGGAAGCGTCATGCATGTGTTCGGAATCATGATGGCCAGTATCAGCACGGAATACTATCAGATCCTGCTGTCCCAAGGCGTTTGCTCAGCCATCGGCGTGGCTGCTATTTCACAGCCAGGTAGGTTTTTCTCCGCAATCATCCTTGGGCCGTGAATTGACTGTTTTGTTCAGCCTTCAACAGCCTCCACGGATGGTTTAACAAGAAGAGAGGTGCTGCATTTGGCATCATCTCCACTGGTTCCAGCATTGGAGGCGTCATCTTCCCCATCATGCTTACACGACTTGTCCGGCAAGTCGGTTTTGGCTGGTCCATGAGAATCTCGGCTTTCCTTCTCTTGGCTTTGTTGATCGTTGCCAATCTGACTGTTCGCGCCTATCACCCGCCGATGCCCCAGAAGTTCACCGCTGCTCAACTACGAAAGCCGTTCACGGAGCCGATATTCCTATTCCTTTTGCTTGGCTTCTTTCTCTTTACCTTTGGCAACTTCATTCCAATCAACTTCCTCCCAGCCCAAGCCCTTGCCGCTGGCATGGACCCAGACTTGGTACAATACCTCCTTCCCATCCTGAATGCGGCATCTTTGTTCGGACGATTGGCCTCGGGTTTCTATTCAGACAAAATTGGACGCTTCAACGTTTTCGTCGTGGTTTGCTTCATGAGTGGTCTCTGGATCCTCGCCTTGTGGCTGGTTGACGTCCGCCAGCCAGCGCTCATTGCGTTCGCCGCCTTGTTCGGCTTCTTTTCGGGAGCCTACGTTTCCCTGATCGCGCCGCTGATCATGCAGGTGTCCCCCATGCCCGAGATTGGATTCCGTACTGGAATTGTATTCTTCGTCGCATCCATCGCCGGTTTGGTCACAAACCCAATGAATGGCGCGATACTGGACGGGTCAGGTGGCTGGACAGGTCTCAAGGTTGCAGCTGGAGTGTTCTGCCTTGCAGGTACTGCCTCAGTGGCAATGGGAAGATTTCATGCTACGGGATTGAAGTTGATGGTGAAATTCTAAAGATTGAAAGCTAGAAAAGCGTTCCTGGCACTGTCGAAGAACGAAGCCGGGCTTACTCAACACTTGTAAATACTCTGGAGGCTGAGCAATCAGCATGAAATACTCAGCTCTACTATAGATATTAGATATATAAATGCCTGGTCTGGCAAGAGGTGTATACTGACTTCAGTTCTCCGCGCGTTCCAGCCTATGCAGACAAGACATCGTCAGGTTTGGGAAATTGCGGTTTGGTCAGCAAGTTCCGCAAGGATAATTGGAATCTGCGACACTTTTAAAAGTCTGGCACTTTTGCAGGATGTAGTTAATTTTACAAGTCTTCAACCTGTATGTACTGGAACTGTCGGCCTGTCTAATAAACATTATGGATATACAATGACTAACTCATTTCTAATGCTTGATGCTGCTCATGCAGAATACTAGACCCTTTTTTTTCCGTTACCCCAATTTACAGATCACGTCTTACACCATCCCATATTCGATCTGGTATCAAGACATCCCGAGCATCCTGCCGTAGTTGCTCCATCGTGACTTGAGCTCTGTGCATGGTCAAATCTTCCTCCAACCTAATTTCGTTCTCGTTTGCTTCTTCCATCAGCCACCCCTCCCGTCTTGCGTCCTCAGAATCATATTTCAAAAGTTTTGCCAAATCCAGGTGGTGGAGATCATCGGCCTCGTCATCTTCGTTTCTCGGGTGTGGTCGTTGGGTTTCGCGAGCTTCATTCATAGAGCCTGTCTCGACATCGTCTAGCGCTGTGTTGCCGTCGCCTTCACGGTTTCGTGTACCTTCAAGCGTTGTGGACAGGCCTGGTGTTTCTGTGGTCTGAGACGTGACTCTTCGCTTCCATGCATCAAGCGATGGGAGAAAACCTGCTCTGGTCTGATTTCTTGACGGCTTCGAGCTTCGCCACCTTTCGATCAAAAGATTGATAGGCGGGAGACATGCGCAGACCATTCCGATGGTCAATTCTATAGTGCTTGTAACTGTTAAAGATGTAATGTCTTCAAACTCTTGAGGCGACATACCCGCAAAGATTCATAATAACGAAGTCGCCAGACACATCTGTGGACTTTTGAAACACATATATTTTATACTCACGGTAACACGCTACGGCGACTGCGCATCCACCAGCCCCTAGCATGGCGACAATCTTCATTTTTCTCCGTAGCGGCATGCGTAGCTTCCATGTAAGTGGAATGGGGATGATGAGTATGAGAAAGTCGGTTACGAATGCTATGGCGGTGTCCGTAAGAAATATCTTCGGTTGGTCCAGGCATCGCCCTGGGACCCTAGGGTCCCAATAGTGTTTGATAGGTGTGCATATGAAAATCTTGACAAACTGTATCGGCAAGTAGGCTAATAGAATGAACCAGATATAGAGCCGAATGGCTTTGGCTACCCGTTGGTATACCGCGAACACACGTGCTGTCAACAGAAGAAGGCTTGCTTTGACAGCGAACGCGGCAGGAATCCAGACTATAGAACTTGCGTACAACCACTGTGAAGATCTGTTAATCAAAATCACTTTCTAGCCTACCAACTTACCTTAAGAAGCTGTCTGTAATTCTCGGGAGTCACCTCCCATGCATGGTGACCTTCACCATGACGTGCCACTACGAGGTTGTCATTAGGCGCAATCTCATGACACTCCTGCAGGTCTTACTCATATAGCAAGTAGCAATGTACAAGATGCTCAGACCCTGCAACCATTAATATTTCTCTCGGCGTCTCGAAACTTGAACATACAAAAGCAACTTGGCATGCCCCTGATTGCATATTAGCATCCAAAAATCCAGGTGACGGAATTCCACTCACAGTCTTCTGACGTTTTGGGCAAAGCCATAGAGTATCGTGCGCAGCACCGGAGAACAAAAAAAGCAAAAATGAAGCCATTGCACACGGCGAGACCAACAACATTGGCCGTATAGAGGTTATCTTCTGGATTTTCGAGGTCGGGAGTCACGCCAGGGGGAGCTGGAAAGGCGCCACTGGGCTGTGCCGCTTCTCTTCGAGTGGTGGCCATCGCGTGAAGAGGTCATCTCGGCACGCATTTCGGAGAGAATCGTTGTCGAGCCACGACAAACATTGCTGAAGGCCAGTAAATGGAAAGGCGAGATTTTTTGGAGGTAGTCCGCGTATTGCCCCACGAGGGTAGTGGTTTGTTTTGTATCAAACTAGTTTGTGGTAAAGTTCCCAGTAGCTGGTGCGACTAGGAGCAGGCGCCGGTGCTTGAGTCATGGGCCGCGTTGGTGCTTCATTTCAAGGTTTGCCCACTCCTATGGAAGCGTCGATCCTAACCGGACATAGTATAAACCAAGCTCAATTTAGTTGGTACTAGACGTAGAAGCCGCCACCGAAACCCGCGGCGCTGCGATCAGCATGTACGTTGTTACATCACATGCCAGACTGGTGACTGTTCGTGCATATTTACCGTGGTAGGACGCAAAGAGGCGCTACAACTGCCGAAGCCCCCCTGCGTAATTTATCGTACTGGAGCCCTACGCTGGTTAGCGGTATCACGATTGGCTCTTCCATCCATGCTAGATGCCACTTGATGATATACCGGGTTCAAAAGGAGTCGGTGATGCCACAGGTTAGCCATGTCCGACGCATCAACTCGCCCACGCTATCTTGAATCTACATGAGCATACCATCACATGGTGCGAGCAACGAATGCATTGTGAAAAGTCATCGTTATCAACATGGATCAATGACAAACTATACAAAGCAGTTAAACAGTTGAGTCTGACAACCTAAATGTAGCATGTACATTGAGATCAATATCTGAGTCAGTCACGCCCGAGAGTTAGCGAAAACCCAGAATTCTACGATCTGACAAATCTTTCTTAAACTGTTATTCCTCCATATCGTCCCTGCTCTCATCACAGATGCTGCTAGCGACAGGATGGAAGAGGACATATCTTTACAAAGCAGTCCATGCTGGAACCGGCGCAAAGCTACTTTTTGCATTTTCGTGCTGTGAGGACTTTCGATTGGTTAAACAAGTTGTAGAACGGCACCGACCGTGGCAAACCAATAAGTGCTCATGATCGATGCTATGGCCTCCTGTATGATGTCCGGTTTTTGGAACAGATACAGAGTGCTGTGAAGGTGATACTTGCGTCATAATTTAGGGATAGCCTTGACTGGGAGAGATCAGCGGCTCCTAAGAAAAGATATATCTTCAGCCTCAAGGGGCTGGAACAGTCTCTGCATCATGACCTATAATATAGCTACTGGCAAATACTCCTACTGGGTAATTTACTGAACCACTCTCGCGCTAGTCATATTGCTGATACAATCTTCAATACGTGCTCGGCCTCATAATTGGTATAGTTGTTTCTGATTAGCCTGGCGGTGGCCAACAGTAATTTTACTGAAACTCTTTAGATATCCGATTTAGTCTCAAATCACCCCACAACTCGCTCAGTATTCCTCTCCAGTTGCCTATTTGTGAAGATGTTCGCTGTCGGCGCTTGAATGAGGTTTTCCTGAACTCCACGAACCAAACCAGAAGCCAATAGCTGTTGGCAATGAGGGCAAAAACGGCTCCCACCCAGACCATTGCGAGGAAACTCTGACCTTTCCTTGTACCCAAACCAAAAGTTGAACCAATTCCACCAATCGCGCTAGACCCTAGGGCAGCAATGACTGTTCCCACAATGGCTGTGATCAGGTAAGCAACTGATCCAACGGACCCAAGGAGCATCGTCGTTACTGCGGTCACACGACGGAGGAAGAGCACGGCGAACAAAGAACCGAGAAACATCAACCCAGTTCCAATGACAGCAATGATGCCAAATACCTGCACAGCAGTGGCAGCGCCTGTTCCAAGTTCAGTAACAGACCCAACCGTTGATCCGAGACCGGCTACGAGTGGGACGGAGATATTGGTTCTCCCAATAGCGAAACTACTCGGAATCGAACTGGAAACATTGCGCAAGCCTATTCAATTGTGAGATTTAGAGGTGACGGAAAGGGGTAAAAGGGTATTTGAGCAACGTCAAATCCGAACCTACCTTTTCCGCTATCTGAATACTTTGAGCACTCTGTAATGTTGAAATCTGAGCCTGGGTCGTCTGGGTTTATGAAATCGCCCTCGCATATCTTGGAGAGATATAAAACATAAACATCTTTGATCCCAAGTGTTTTTGTGAGACTTCCGATGAGCTCGCCTTGCAAATCCATGACACCTTCGTTGATACCCGTTGTGATGTTGTCGATCGCATTATCGAAGGCGTTCCCTAGACCATCGAAAATTCCGCCGGGGTTCATAATGTCAGGGATGGAGGATCCGGGTCCGGAGCTGCCACTGCCACCCGCAGTGTCGTTGACGGTGTTTAACTGAACCACGTCTTGTCCGATCCTTGACATGTTGAGCTGCAGAATCCATGATCAGAATAGCCAGATGCACAACAAAAGTGACACGACTTACTGCCATCAAGTAGAAGCCACCTCCACTCGTGTCTCCAGCAGCTAGAAGAGCTATTCCTAAACCGATCGACACCGCTGAAAAGACGATCGGTATGACGAGAGAGATTCGTAAGAGCATCTTCCGAGGTTTTCGAGGTTCTCTAGTTGACAGCTCTGCACGGATCTTGAGATTGAAACATCGATTAAGTCCTTTCACTTAACCTTGAGGTCTTGTTTTAATGTGCCTCTGAGTGCTCGGAGTCTACAGGAGGGGCATTGAGCACAGATATAACAAGCCGGCGCCTCGCATGACGTGACGCCATAGCTAGTCCCGTGTGCACCTTATGCCGGTCGCTGGCGCATTGAGGAGACGAGTTGCTGTCCTAATCGAGCAAAGTGATACTCTGCAGCCTTAAACTCATGCCCGGAACCCGATGGTGTTTCATGCATTCAACCTTGGCAAAACGGCCTAAATCTGCCCACTAACGCTAGTTGTCTCGAAGTCTTGGACATTTTAGTCTTAGTGCCATTTTCCTTCTGGAAGCTTGCACGAATTCTCAGATTTGAAACTTGACATGAGATTTGACGTCAGGGGTCTAGAAAGAGAAAAAGACGTTCGACAGATGTTTCACGTCAAGGACCCTGAGGTTCCGCTTTTGACATTCCGGGACCCAGATCATGGAATGACGCAGTACTGTACCAGTTTCTGCTTAGAAGACCCGGTATCGTGGCAAGAAGCCTAAGGGAGCGCGATACAGTAAACATTCGTCTCTCTGATCAGACCGTGTGATGGGCAGCATTTTGTATCCACATGTCTATAGTTACCACGCGGGTTGGCTTTCATCCTCGACTTGCCTCTCTGACACATCCGTAAACCTGTTGATGCAACACTCTTCGTTGCTTCAAGTTCTTTTGGGCCGTTGCGTTGCTTGCTTTACCATCTACTTGTCTTGTTATGGCTCTACCGAATAGCCGACTACAAGCACAGTAGACCTCAAATGAAGGCAAACTACATCACATGAAATCCTGTCCCCTACTGTTCTGGCCTGGGTTCTTGGCTCGAGGAATGCAGTAGATGTCGCTGATAGAGAATGGACAATATTATGCCACCTTGTGCTTGAAGTAAGGATAAAGGTACAGCGTACAACTAGGGCAGAGACATGCCATTGTACCATGGGTTACCGGCAATCCCACAAGCCACATTTACGGATTCCACAAGGGTCTTGATACCTTGCCCTCGGCATTTGGAAGTAAACGGCCCTATAGTGGATAGGTAAGCAGCCAACATTAGCTTTGAAAGTCGACGGCGACTTGCCTATCTGGGAGAGTCCATGAGCGTAATCTCCTTTACCGGTCTCGATTTGGGAAAGTGTACTGAATATACCGACCGAGCTACCAGACGGCGAAATCCCGAAACAGGGATCATATGAACCCTGGTTTCGTTGCTTATTTTTAAAGTTGAAGATATTCTCAAAGAAGAAAACAAACTATTCTAAATTAGAGATATTACCCATAGCAGAGTGGAACCTTGCATTTATGGGCACACCTTAAATTGTAAGAACTGTAAAATGGTTATCTTCAGCCGGGCAGTACCGGTAGACAAGGGGACCGACAAGGGGAAACAGAAAGGGCTGGGGTATGGGTTATCAGGTTCGGCTTCACACACCATAGTATAAACTCACACGCTCCGGGCACCTTAAACCATGGGCTCTTTACTTCCTTCTCACTAAGTCACAAAGAGAATTTGGCAATATGTTGAAGCTATTGATTGGCTCGTTATTCTTGCTTGTGGTGTCGGTAGTCGCCAATGTCGACATCTCACAATCCAACTCGAGTCTCTTAGTCAAAGAGGCCCCGGATCACGTGCGCCCATACGTGTTGCCCAAGTTCGCAGGCCATGCCGTACATCTTACTGCGTCACAAATCATTCGGTTCTCAATCACAGCTAATTCTTCCGGCGGCGCTTTTTCCCTCATCCAACATACGGGCAAGGTGTCGGGCTGGACTTCAGCGAGGCCCCACACACATCGTGAGACACATGAGCACTTCTACTGTTCCCGTGGCCGGGTCGAGCTCTGGGGCCAAAGAAATGCCACAAACTCGAGTCATGAAGCGCGTATAGGCACTGTCGGGGATTATGGCAACGTTCCCCCTGGATCGATCCATACCTTTCAACTCGTCGACCCAGATACCATGCTTACCCATGTTTTTCACCCTGCTGGATTTGAACACTTGTTTGAAGTCTTCAGCGGCGGTAACTACCAGAGCTCCATTGGCGCTGCCTACCCGGCAGACCCAGAGGACCGAGAGCCTTTTGGCGCTGTTTATCCGTCGATGGAAGCACAATTAGCGTCGCTTGACCTCTACGTTGCCCACGAGGAACAGTTTATTCCGCGCCGTGATTTCATCAATGGCACTGCAGGCGACAGCACTCTGAACTGGCACGATGGACCTAATATGCTTGCCAATGATACCAAGACACCTTATTTCATCGCAAAAGACTATGGCCCGAAATTTCTCAATACCGAAGCGGGCTACAAGGTGGTGCAGCCACTAGTTACACCAGTCCAAACAAAGGACACTGGCAACTTCACGATGGGTACCATCACTTTGTCCCTCAAGTTAGACAATGAAACTTCTTCTCGGACAAATTTAGCTCACCCATTTGCTTTGCAAATGCTTGAAGGACAATTGGCTTTGACGGTTGATGGATTCCAACCCACCAATCTACTTGAAGGCGACGTCGCATTTATCCCTGCCAACACTTCCTTTACTTACCATGCTACTATCCCATTCACAAAGTTCTTGTACATGAATGGAGGTGGCAACGGGCTGGACTCTCAACTACTGGAGCACAGCATACCCTGGGATTTCCCAACATACCCGCAATTTGCCGGTCACTTGTAACATTTGGGGAATGTGCACTACTAGCATATGTTTGCGAATAGGGGAAGCTCCTCTGTTAATGGCACTCCTGGGGTAACAATCCAGTCAGTCAGCACTTACCGCTACAATTATACACAACCACCTGAATCAGCCAGTACTCAGTATGTTGTTTAGACGGACGATTAGCTAGTGGTGCAATGACGCCTGCAGTTCTACGTTTCTTTTATTTCTCGGAGATGAGCGTCCATGATGCATTCATGCCTGGAAATCTTGAGGTGATAGTCTTAAGCACAAATATCTAGATTTGTGATGAGGTGCATTTTCCTGAATCTAATAGCTGGGGTTTGAGATGACTCTTGGTTGATTTTTATCCATCTACGGCATCATAAGAAGTTTATCCAACTAGGTTAGAACAAATAGTACGAAATAGACCACTTTTAGTCGCCCTAGTACTTCGATAATTGTTGTTCTTCTCATTTGGGAGATCAATACTCCTGGTATCCTTCTTTGAGAGGCCCCGAAGGCTTTCCGCCAAAGTGCAAAAACTATACCTTTCCATGCGGCTTTGGATGAGTTAACACAGCATCTTTCCAGACCTGTTTGTCCTACATTAAACTGCACTTAGCCGACGTGTCAGGTAGATAGTCGATTTGACTCTTTTCGACCTCCATTAGCAGTAATTCAAACGCCCTCTGGACATTTGTACTGCTCTCGGGGCTTGCTTCGACCCATGCACATCCAAGCTTACGACTCACTTCATCTCCTTCTTCAGGTTGAACCTCTCTGCTTTGGGATGGAGACTGACGATACATGCCAACAATAACCATCGGGCAGCTCTCGCATCCCTATACGTAGGATAACATTAGAAGGATGAGCTGTTGAAGATTGCGAAATGTGTCGCAATTCCATAGGGTGCCGAGGAGAGTCGGAACGTACGAGGTGATTGAGAATCTTGTCTCGAATGATTTGTGCCATTTCAAACGACGTCCTAGACGCGACTGAATAAACAATCATGTACCCGTGTATCCCGATAAAATGTTTCGAATTCAGAATGGAGTATTCGTCCTGTTTTTGAATCGAGTGCAAGCTATTAGCTTCCAATGATGGCCGTCCAGGACGGATCACCCACCTGACCCGCGGTGTCCACAATTTCTACAGCATAATCTTGCCCATTGATTCGCATCAATTTCGAAAATGTCGTTTCTATAGTTGGACGGTAGTTTTCGACGAAGATTCCATCAACAAATTGAGTTAAGAGGGCGGACTTGTCCGTGCCTGAGCATGGTGTTAGCTGATCTCGAACGCGTGAATTTCCCAGCGTCGTTTCAATCAGGGCAGAGATTACAGACCTCTCGAGCCAACGACGGCAAATTTCCGCATTTTCGGTGACGGCTTCCCCTGGATTCTTGGCCGCACCTGATAACCAGACCCAATTTCGAAGTTCCTAGTGCTGCTCATTGTCACATGTTCATCGCCGGTACTTGCTTGGATCGATAATGGCGCTTGAATATCGCTTTTCGAATCTAGGTCGTCATCTTGAAGATATCTACCTTCCATG
>PXOD01000967.1:0-36117 GCA_003012165.1 Paramyrothecium roridum
GTACCTGATGCTAAACCGGCGACGCCATTTCGTCAAACCTCCGTTTCGTGAGATCATGTCCCCTAACGAATGTATTAAAAACACAAGAAAAAGCGGTATCAAAAAAACCTTCCACACATTGGTCTTGCCGCGCTTTTATTTCTTCTGCAGAAGCAACCAACCCGTTTCCCCCCCCCCCCTGTTTTCGTGGCCCCCATTCTTTCGCTTTGTTGTCATCATGTATCTCTTCTAGTCGTCATTGTCCGTTCGCTCACGCTGCTGGCGCCGTCCCTGGTTTCCTTGGCCGCCCTGGCCGCCCAAGCCGGCGTTAGCAAGCTTGCGCTCGAGCTCCTGCACCTCGCGCTCCTTCTGGGACT
Source organism: Paramyrothecium roridum (assembly GCA_003012165.1). Taxonomy (NCBI): domain Eukaryota; kingdom Fungi; phylum Ascomycota; class Sordariomycetes; order Hypocreales; family Stachybotryaceae; genus Paramyrothecium; species Paramyrothecium roridum. Next base: position 357 of record PXOD01000967.1, read on the forward strand.
TGGCGTTGGTCTGCTCCTGGCGCAGGACGCCGAGGACGTTCTGGAGCGTGACCCTCCAGTGGTCCACGCGGGCCGAGAGCTCCTGGTATTGCTTCTGTCCGAACACACGGTACGTCACTTTGTGGACGAGGAACATGCTACGCTGCTGCGAGAGCTTGCCTTCGACAAGGCCGGCGCGGATGACGTCAATGACCCATCGCTCGACTTCGTCCTCGGGAATTTGAAGAGCCTTTACGATTTTGGCGTACTCAAGCTCGCGGCTGGGCGTGCCAGCGGCAATGCTGGCAAAGGTGAGCAGTCGCATCTTGCGGTGCAGCTTCTCGTGATCAAGCTTCTGCTCATCCACCCAGCCCTTGTGCTCGTCGTTGAAGTCGTTGTAGTCCTCGAGGTCCTGCTCAGAAAAGATATCGAGGAGCTGCGAGTAGACAGGTTGGGAGTCGCTTAGGGCCTGGATGGCAGGAATGGCGCGCAGGTCTTGGAAAAGGAAGTGAGTGTTTGAGAGAAGAGCCATGCGGATAGCACGGATTGACAGCCTCTGGGCGTCCTCTGAAGCGATGTCCTCCTTGTCGTCGGCATCAAACGACCGCAGGGCCTTGAGGATGTACTCGTATCCTTGTCTGCAAGCTTGCGTTAGCGTTGCCATGGCATTATGGTGAGGGAAAACGTCGATTGATAGATGCAGACCTCGCGAGGAGATCCGCGCGCACAAAAGACGTCAAGGGCCCAGGACTTACTCTTGCTCATCCGCGTCCAGCGCAACCTCGGCAACCTCCTCGTACAGCTTCCTCTGGTACTCTTCTCCAACGTCATCCCAGTCTTCTATCCAGGTGGCGACCTTGTCCATGTAGGGACGCAGGCTGTCGTACATGCCATTGGTCTTGACAACCTTGAGGATCTCCATGAAGACGCGAGCTCGGACGGGGTCGGCGGCATCGAGCAGGTTGAAGACGGTGGTCAAGGCGTTGAGCGACAGTCCGGGGCCGTGTACGGGAGAGTTGGCCAGGGGCTTCGAGAAGGTACTGCAGAGGCTCTGGAGGTACTTCTTTGGGTCGGCCGCTTGAAGCACGAGATGGATCATCAAGTTCGAAGCAGCAGTGTACTCCTTCTCGGAAACGGTGGCAAGGGCCTGCGACGCGGCGACCAGCTTCGACAGGACCTCCTCCTTGGGCGCTTGATCGCCCTTGGCCAGAAGCTGCTTAGCATCCTCTGCCTTCAGGTAGTCGGCCATCTCGGCGGCCAGCTCCTCGAAGGATCCATCGACGAAGAGGAGCTGGGGCTGCGCCTGGTTCTTCTTGGTGGCAGCCATGTTTGTAGGCGGTGCTCTCTTGGATTGAATGTTCGACGCCGTGTATCTGGGGGACTCTCCTGCTTTGCACCGGGTGGAGAGGCGTTCTGGAGATTTTTCGGCGCGGAGGGAGAAGGGGGGGAGGGGGCCAGAAAGCGGGATCGTCTGAGACTTCGGTGAGCACAATCTGTGGTGTTCAGACACTGCCGTTGGACAGGGTCGACGCCCGAATAGCCCTTGTGGTGGGGCCCTGGCCTTGCACCCCGCCAAATTTTCTGCCGCTGTTATTCTGTGGGAGCTAAGCGAGGGCGGTGACGTCGGAAGATCCTAACGCCGAAGCTGAGTGTCTCACGTGACTCATCACGGTTCATGTGCGTGTTGATTCTACGGTGTAAGTCACCCTAGAATCTGGTACATGCCTCCAAACCCATCCTAATATGCAGCTTGCCTTACAAGCATTCTAGGTTTATAATGTATAAAGTTCGTATTAAAAGCGCCCTAGGCCCCAAAAAACATTGACCTAGATCGCCGAAAAGTCGTATATCGCGCCGTATCTTTGAAACCACCCTATTTCAAAACCCCAGGATTGTCCTCCTGTATCAGTAACCCTGACCTCGCATCCGACACCTGAATCGACATTTGACTAGCCGTACGTATAGATTCGCAAGAGGTACAAACAAATTTACAAGATTAAACACTCGACAGCCTCTGCCGCGTAACCACGGCACGAGCATTCAGGACTCTGCTCAGGTCCGCCCTACTTCCCCTTAGTCTTGATCTTCATCGTATCGGCGGTGGGATAAATACTTGAGTCGTCGTTGGCAAATAGTTCTTGATCCCCTTTACCTCCCATCTCGATGAACTCTGCCGGGGCTCGTTCGGAGGCAGGCCCGGCTTCCTTTCGTGTGTTGGTGACGCGGTTTTTATTCTTCGCAAACACCTTGACAGGGTCCTTGTGGTCTCCAACCTGGACGTGGGCGGCGATAGAGACAGAGTTGAGTGAAGAAAGCAGCGTTCGCTCGCGCACAGGGGCTCGGCGGTTGACTTCCAAGCCGGCAATGCCACCTACCAGACCCCCAGTGCTGTCATTGACGGCGGGTGCGGATTGTGACAGCCATGGGTGTGCTAAGCATTGATCGATTGTGAACCTTCGCTCAGGATCGACCACCAACATGGAGTCGATCAAATCAACTGGGCCCGGTTAGCTTCTGCGAGAATGAAGTCGCTGGGAAAGCGAGCGGGTGGTGCAGAGTAGGAGAGAAGACTTACGGGCAGGGTCGCCCACCGAGTCCCAGTAAGGCGACGGGTAGTCAAAACGACCGCTCTTGATTTGTTGCGAAAGTGTGAACGGGAAGTCACGAGAGTACAGCTCGTCGGAGAACGGTGGGAAGCCGCAAAGGCAGATGTATAGCACGACGCCCAGGGACCACACATCTACAGCCTTTGTATACTTGCGCTGCTTAGAATCGGCCAAGATTTCGGGGGCGACGTAACTGGGCGTGCCGCAGAGGGTTGTTGTGAATGACTCCTCTCCAATGATCTTTGCCAGCCCAAAATCGGCGAGCTTGACGTGTAGTTCCTTATCCACCATGAGAATATTCTCAGGCTTGATATCGCGGTGAACAATGTTTCTCTCGTGCTTAAACGAAACATGTTAGTCTCTCGTGATTGAGAACAACAGAAAATATGGGTAAGAGTGTAGATCTGCTGCCACTTACCAAGTATTTAATGCCCTGGAATAGCTGGACAAATAGCTTGCGGCACTCATCCTCGCTAAGCTTCTGCTTCATCACAATGTAGTTGAAGAGTTCGCCTTCAGCTGCCAACTCCAAGACGAGATAAACGCGGTCCCGCTCGTTGAACGTGTCTTTGAGACAGAGCACGTTGGGGTGGCTCACACTCATCAACACACCAATCTCTTGTTGCAAACCTTCGGTCTTGGAACGCTCCTCCATGCCGGGCTGCTTCGTGAAGATCTTGACGGCATATCGCTGACCAGAGGACTTCTCTACGCAGAGGTACACCTCAGCAAAATGGCCCTTGCCAAGCTTTTCCAAGAGCGTGTACTGTTGCAAAAAGCCGCTTGTTTGCCTACTTTGGGGGTATCGAAAGATGAAGCGAGCTTTGCCATGGACCGCAATCTCATCTTGGTCCTCCAGCTCGCGCCGCTGGTTGCGGCCAACAATGGCCTCATTGACGTAAGTGCCGTTACTGGATAGATCCTCGACAATCGCGACTGAATCTGTGCCCTTATTCTCGTTGAATATGAGGCAATGTCGGTTTGATACAATGCCATCACTGACCACGATGTCTGAAGCAAAATGTCAGCTTTGCGCCCAGCCAATTCGCACCCGGCAACGGGATGACCTACCACACTCGGGATGACGTCCGATCAGGTACCCTCCGGATGCCACTCCTTTCACTTTGGAGTTGTCATATTCCTCCTCATCCTTTATTGCGGCTGGCTTGTCCTTGTCACTATGGGATTCCTTGCCCTTGCTCGTCTTTGCGACTGTCTCTGGCAAAGGACAGGCACTTCGCCTCTTCAAAACCACAGGCTTGTCACCGTACTTGGGCTCAAGCGGAACCAAATATCCCCACACACCTTCCTTCACCTCATCTTCCACCTCCTCGGACAAGGCGGGGTGGCGGTCGACATACTGGCTGAGAGGCTGGGTATCCTGTGGCGGTGATGACAGAATCTGTCCTTGCGAAAAGGCTTCATCTGTTTTCCGAGGTGTGGCATCGTCCGAGTTCCTCCTAGGCGGCGTGGCCGTAGGTTCTTTGTAGAGGTCGCTTGAATCTTCGGTGGTGAGATGCGTCACCGGCGATGGGAGATGCTGCCTGTGTGAGACGGGAGTCTTGTCCGGGGCCTGGGACAAGCGCTCCGACCTGCGCGGCTTCTTGTTGTCGGTCTCATCGTCTGGCAAAGAGCCCTGTGGAAACCTGGTCAGGCGAGGCCGAGGAAAGGCATTTGGGCGATGATGCTTACCCTGGGTCGCTTCAATTGGCTTTTCTCGGTGCGAGGAGCCATCTCGTCGATGGGTCGGCGGGCCGGTAGCTGAAGCTATGCCGAGACCAGCGCAGCGATATAGCAGTGAACGAAAGCGTGAATCAGGCAAGAGAGGCACGCAGTTTCTAATCGTGAATAATATATCGGACAGAGGTGGGAAGGGGGATGGACCTGGATGGAGCTCGAGTTTGGTTCAGCGTGATGTCGTGCACGCCGTCTGCCAGGCTCCAGAGCTGACTAGGGTCAAAGGTCATGGTCAAATGTCATTGGGGCTGGGCGGTGCTGCGGCGCAGGTCCCAGGTAAAGGTACCTAGCCCACGAGGACTTTTCTGGGCCCAGTACCTTGATGTGGCGCGAGAGGCCTGCTGGAAGTGTCGTCCTGCAGCGGTACTCGCACGGGCTGGCCCGCAAATTGAGCTCCCCGAGGATGTTCTGCGCAACAGGAGCTTAGCCACACTTAGGTACTGGTTCCACCACTGACATCACACAATGGAGGCTCTGCCGTACCTGTCTCTACTACCATGAGGTACCTCATCTGAGGTGTCTTGTGTAAGGCAGGCCACCTGATGCTGCTTCTGTGGCATGCTGCAAATCAATAGACGTCTTCGCCAACCTTGACAAGGCTACCTCAGAGACGATGGGGGTTTTTATTTTCCTTTATTACGCGTTGAATATGTACTTAACATCGACATAATACCTTGACTCGGGTAACTACCCTTTTTTTGGTCTTTCGTTAACATCACTGGGAAACAAACAAGTCCCTACCTCGCCTCCCGTGCTTTGATAGTCATCAGCCACAAGATAGGAGTCATGCTCCCCAAACTCGTCATGAGCGAATGGCACACAAGACAGGACACCTCGCTATGTGTCATGCGGCAGCTCCATAGGACGACCTTGGTATCCACACATGCCGCCTCAGATTTCCGAGACGCGGGATTGTGATGCCAATTCCTTTGAATATTTTCTTAGTTTGATTAATGTTTCTATTCCTCTTTCCCTAGTGCTCCAAGACCTATGCTGGCACCATGCATGCAACCACGTGACTCGCCATCGAAATCCTATGGCATTGAAGCCAAGATCAAGCCACTCATAATCATTTGCCAGTTGTATTAGCATTAGCAACTACTGCCTATCCATACCGAGCGCAGCGTCTATGTTCGTTTCCAATTCCTCTTCCAGGCTTGGTCGAGCGCCCTAATGGCTGCTTCACAAGCGTGTTGTTCGCTCGATTCCAAATCCACCACGCCTTCTTAATATTCAACCGAGTACATAAAACCGAGTCTCCCATCACAACGCCGTCTGAAACGCCGTGAATTGTGTTTAACATCCAGCCATTCGCTCTTGGAAACAAAGCTTCGGTTTCGTCGTCATCAATAACATGTATCATCACTGCCCTCCACCTCCACACTTCTTAGCCAGGATATCTGGTACGGGTGATAGCAAAGCGTCAAGCCCGCCAAGCGCTCCCAAATGTTAGGTTCCTATTTCTCGGGAATAGGCGACTTCGCTAATCTGCCACCCGCGCTGACTCGTTTTTGTAAACGTGCTTCCTTCTCCCGTTGAAGCTTGTCGTTGGGGCTTGAAGCGTATGGCAAGGAAGGGACCGTGTCGGTAGGAGCGCTCCTACCGCGTTTCTGCTCAACATATAACTGCGCTAATCGCCCCAGCGGGAATGCTGGTAGAATCGCCGGTATTTCGGCACCGTTCTGCACGAGGAGCTCCGCCACGGGAAACGGTACCACCTTGCCATCTGCATCGCCCGAGACCTGACCCGGCGAGGGCGCGGCCGGGTCAGCTGCCGCAAGGGCCAGCCATACCGCGTGAGTTCCCCTCATCTTGTCCGTCACGTTGGGGTTTGCTTTCAGTGCCAATGCATACAGCACTTGTTGAATCTCGTTCCTCTTAATGGCGGCCAAGAGGGTCTCGTCCGCCGTGCCATACCTTGACAGCGTCGGCGAGAGGGGTTCGACAAAAGCCCGGTCCACATACTTGGCTGTGATAAACCTGAGTCTTTGTTCCCGGGTTGCTTGAGGCCCTGGTTTGACCTCGGAGTCGAGTTTCGCCTCCCAAACCATGTTTGATACTCGGTTTCCGATGAGAAGTAGGAGCTCGACAATATCGATGGTGAATGATTTGATGTCAAGTGTCAACGAACGCACCTTGCTGATGTGTGTGCCCAGGGAGCGATGAATGCCGCTGCATTCAATGCATAGGATGATGCCCAGGTTAATGGATACCCACTCTACCTTCGAGCCCGAGCCACAGTCGGCGCACCAGCAGTTGCCTTGATCATTGTTCCGAACTGTTTGAAGAAGCTTGTCTGGATTCTCATCATAGCCTGAGCTCGAAGTGCGCACGGCGCTTGGTCGCGCGCCGACCGTGATCCTGCGAGCGGGAATGCCGCTACCCGAGCTAGAGTGTGCGTGTGGGTTCTGAGCGCTGTGGCCGAGCGAATGTGTCTTTCCTGTCAAGATGGAGCCAATATCTCTCTTCCCGAAGGTCTCTCCGGTCGCCTTGCCGTCGTCTGGCTTCTGACTGAATGGTCGGCCTTCCATGGCGCTCTGTAAAGCATTGTTGATGGCTACAATCCAGCTGTTCATATCCTCCTCAGAGGTGGCCTGGTAGACGCGCTTGTAATTCGGCGTGATAACTTCGAAACAAAAACGTCGCTCTGCGTTCCTTGCTTCGCGAACTGAGGCCATGCGAAGGTCAATAGGATCCATATGAAGATCAAGTTTCTGCTTCCAATTGCTATACTCCGATAGCTTGCCCTGATCTAGGACAATCCAGAATCTATTGAAGTATTAGTGAATGTTTCTTCATCAGCGTAGCTTTGTTTCTCACTTGTGCCAGCCCTGCTTGTTCAGGTTGCGCGGGTCAACGTGGCCACCAGGTCGATTCAACGACCAGAGGAGGCCCTCTTTCCTTTGTGTTACATTGGTCTGAGAAGAATCACGCTCTTCAAGATCGCGTATGCCTTTGAATTTCGCGCCTTGTGCCGGGCTTGCCAGCGCCGACTGGCCGACGCTACCTGGTGATCTTGACAGTTCAGTGGCTGAGCCGACACCTCCGCCGCCTGCACTGCCTGGTCCTGTGCCCTTCAGCTGCGAGCCTGTGCTGTCGGCTCGCCCGAGCTCCGTATCAGAACTGTTGCTTGCATTGCCATTAATGTTCGAGGTGAGAGGAACAGAGCTGCTCAGGCTAGCTTGCTCCGGCTCAACGTAAGGAACATTGCTCTTTTCAAGGAGTCGCCTCTTCTCTTCCCGCTCTCGTCTCTGGTACTGATATTCCTTGTCCGCCTCCAGGACTTCAGACGATAGGGCCTCCAATTGCGGGAGGAAGTCGCCAATTTTCTTGGCGGTCGACAAGAAAGTTTTCGTTTGAAGCTCGGCATACTTTGTGAGGTGAGAAAGAACCTCTTGTTCTTTACGGCCACCATGGAGATCCTGGACAAAGCTCGAGTAATCGAAGCGTTTCAGTTCGAAGTTTCGTCGCTTGCTCTGATACTTGGAATCGCTTTCGGCCAGCTTCTTAGCCTTGACCGAGTCTTGACGTTGGCCTAGATAGCGCGACACAAAAGCATAATAATCTTTGCTCTCCTCCTCGAAATCGCGTTTCTTGTACTCCGCCTGTTTGATGTCGAGCTGATATAACTTAGTGACGGGATCGATTATAATCCTTTGCAGGTTGGCCACATTCTGCCTCTCATAAGCTAGGATTTCACGGGCAATCTTGTCAAAGTAGTGTTCGAGAGCTGGCTGGATAGCGTTGGCGTTTGTCGATGACGCCTCGCGGAGAGCCTCGACAAACGCGCCAAAGGCGTCGTTTGCTTCTATTTGCGCGGTATGAGCCTGCTCAGCTCTCTTCAAAACCTTCTTCATCTGTGTGCGCATGTTTCCGGTTTTTTGTTCCAATGCCTTCAGTGTAGCTCTAAAGACTGGGCCATCCTCGGAAACGGTCGCGTCATCACCAGGCTTAGGACATTGAAGATCGACTTTTACCGGCTCCTTGAGTGGGCTGGTGACAACGTTGATGCTTGACTCCTGTGGGACCGGTAATGGGGACATGGGCTCTTCATATTCAGCCGTGAGCCGTGAATCCACTGATTGTGAAGAGGCGACGCGAATCTTGGGAGGTGATGCGAGGAGGAAGGTCGGGGATGGCGAGCTAGGGTTGCTCAATGGGAATGGGATTGCTGCGAGCTCGAATTAGCGTTATGATCACAGGTTGACGGTTGGTTGGGCATACTAGCAACCCAATACGAAAAGGTCGCAAGGGTAATTAATCGATGTGCTCGTGGGTCGTACTCGACAAACTAGAGCATATGTCAGTAATCATGGACGGTATAATGGAAATCGAGGTACCATACGCTGCAAGAATTTCGCCAGCCACCACCTTTATCTTCCTGGCCTTTAGGAGGTTTCCACTTCCAAGTCCATTCGAATGTTACTGATGGACTGCCACCGGTTGCATAGTCGCCGACGAGTTCAACATTAGCATTTTTGTGCAGGTTTGGATTGGCGTGGAATTCCCTTGTGACTAGATTCTCGACTTCTCGAGGTGTAGAAGCGTATACGAAGGTCAGGCCGGAGATATTGGTGTCTGTAGACGTAGGCTGGGGTTCCGCAGAGCTGGAACCGGGCAGCAAGGGCTGTGAAGACTGTCGCAGGATGAAGGTAAAGGTGAAGATGAGCTCGTCGTCGGAAGTCAGTTTGAGGAGGAAGTTCGGAGTGCCACTCGAGCTGCTCAGCTCGGGGTCCTGATCAAGGGTAAGTGCATGAAGGCGGAGGCAGAGAAGGGTGCACTGTGCGCCGAACCTGAATGTATTCTATGGGGGAAGCCTCGCCCAATGGACGCGATGCTGATAATCTGCTTGCTGGATATGCATTCGGAACTATGTTGACAGTGCTGCGCTTGCGCGGGCTTGTAATTGAAAGCGAGGATATCGTAACTACGGGGGTTTGAACGGCAGGTCAGTCGCGGGAACCAGGTTTGACGAGCAATGTGAACGATTGGGGAGAAACGCACGGCGGTTTTGGTCTTTGAGATAAAGAGCTGCCCCGTCATCGGGCCTGCTACTGACGTTGCCCATGGCAGGCCACTGGAATGGTGGAAGATGGAGACGGGCGAGGAGGGCCGAAAGGCAGATACTGTAGATAACCTGGGGATGGCGGCGGCGCGGGGCTCAGGACCAAATGCCAGTGCCAGTTGCCAGGGCCGCTGAGGCAGCCTGAATGACCCGCGTGTACTAATCAGGACTGGTGGTGAATAGCAATGGGAAAAGGAGACTATGCGCAACTTCTGGTGGTACAAAAAATGGTACTGTAAAAAGAAGACGGGAACAAGAAAGCTGTGTGGAAGAGAGAGAGGGACGGAGAGAAGTGAAGGAGGCCGAGAAACGAGGCCGGTTGCTCGAGGGCTGCGATCAACAACGGAAGACGAGAGGCAAAGGGCGCAAGTGTCTGCCTGCCAAAAAAGACCACGCGCCCACCGAGGACTTACGAGCATGATACAGGGCCACGGGTGGAGAGCTGCTTGCGGGGCAGGTACTAGAAGGGTACTGCAATCTGGACCAGATTGCGATCAAGGTCATTTAGACAGTACCTCAGGAACTTTGCGCTGCCTTGCCTTATTTTACTGGGCCTTTTTTAACTGAACCGTTCAGCACCCACCACCACCACGTTGTTGCACAACTTCACATTCACCTGTAACCTCCGTGTACCTGATCAACGCCCTCTACATCCTGACCTTGGGCGAGGTACCCAGTCGTTGAGCTGCGATTTCACCCTCAAAAGCCACTCGTTTCAACGCGCACCTGGGATACTGTACTTCAGCTTCCGACGTAACGTGTGTGGCTCGTGCTCTGTAACAGGAAATTGCCTAAGGTAGGTAGATTGATTGACTGTTTTGCTGTGTAACATGCAGCAGTTCCCGACAAGCCCCAAGGAGCAGCTCAGGTGCCGTACGTGGCACATGGTCAATTTACGCTTCGGGTAAAGAAAGATGCCCGGGTGCCTTGCTCAGAGGCGAGCGAGGCAAAACATTGTAATGATACGCCGTGCTTGGGCTTCCAGTGCGAGGCGCAGGACCAGGCAGTTGGGGGATATCTAGGTATGACGGGGAAGAAAGGGGGGCTTTGCGCCGGTGACGTTGTCACGATTGCAAGCGGTCACGGAATCACGTCGCAAACAGCGTCAGCCATGCCGCCAAAGACGTTGGTGCAATGAACCGCTGCGGGCACAGTTTGTCCGCTGCTGCGACGGCGCCGGTTCGCTACCTCATTAGCCTGGAAACGCTTCAATGGAGATTCCAGATAACCAATGGACGCCACCTCCACCTATTTTGGGAGGCGGGACCCCTTGGCTGCACCGGCGCTAATCTTTGACAAGCGTTTTTTTTCTTGGTTGCGGTTATGCAAACATCGCTTGGTTTCATTTCAGAGGAGACGTTGGATTGGCTCGAATGATGCTCTTCATTTGGAGGTGCATATGCTAGCCCTTGCGATCGTCGCTCTGCTATGCGACAGCTACCACCAACATGCAAATGGCTGTCCATGCTCATTGTGCAGCACATGTTGGTTGATTCCCGGAGCAATGGTCGAGCCGTGCCCTGAGTCCAAATCTGTTGTCCAGGTGGCACTGTGGCTCGTTGCATGAGGCACAATAGGCATTCTCTTACTCTGTTTGGTTAATGCAGGGACCAGACCCCGAACCGAGGCAGTTTTAGAAAACCTGCCTACATGCCTACAGTTATGGATGTACAGCTTCGTGGTGGACAATACATTATGGGTCTGTCAAAGAATCAGCTCCAACAAATCACAACGACGGAAAGTTTCATCGACCCGGACCTATGCAATCTCGTCGTGGCTCATATGCAATGCTAAGCTCAGAGGCTTCCCGCAGCTGTCAACAGTCACTGAAGTTGAGCCAAAGTCTCGTGGCAAGACCAGTGATCTATTTCGAGGACGAAACCCCGTATCGGAAGCGAGTAGGGCTTGATAGGTGGCCTTACTTCTACTGCGCACCCACAATCCTTGTCTGCAGGGGACCCGAAGCCATGTCTCTAGTTGGCCTTGGTGGGAAGAAATGGGTCAGGAGAGCCAGAACGTAGGTACAGAAGCAGTAGACGACCTCAGGTAGGTAAGTAGGCAGGCAGGTAATTGAGAGTGCCAAGTTACTTGAAAGAGCATTTCGTGCGCCCCACGTCCAATGGCCTGGCGTTTCCCTGAAGCCCTTGAAACCAAGGAGCCGTCCAGTTGTGATAAGGCGAGTCAGGCCTGCTGGTTTAGCCTTGCCCCGGCGGGCCATGCTACATTGGTTTCGCCGTGTGGTAGTGCCCTGGATGACGTCTGGACCCTCACTCCCGTGATGCACCAGAACTGAACACACATTTCCCGCCCGTGCGGCGACGTGCGCCAGCCATTCATCGTTGCCGCTGGCACCCTGGCGTTGTGGATGGTGAGGTGCTGGATGCCTTACCTAAAGAGAACAGTACCTTACCTTACCTAACCTGACATGACCTGCCTGACCTCATGCACCTGCTAGTAGCCAGCCTTGTGTGCTACGTAGCGAAAGCAAACGTTTAATGAGACAATACATTCTCGGCTGCTCGCTTTGGTCGCTGTCATAATAATTTTTACTCTTCACCGAAGACTTCCCTTGCGCCGGTCGCCCACGTCTCCCTCGCTTGCAGCGCCCTCCGCTCCTCGCCTCGCCTTGCCGTCGAGTCCAACCCCACCGTCCTGATTGCGCGTACTGTAACTTGTCGTCATCAGCCAAGCGACCTTTGGCTGGTCATGGTCCCGTGCCCGAGCACATTTGGGCATCACCAGGCCTGCTGAACAGCACAGCGCTCCCCGCACGATAGCCACGGCAAGACGACGACATGTCCACGGCATCGCGCCAGTCCTACTCGTCTAGGCGCCGGCTCAATCACCGGAGCGTCGACGTGAGTAGCCGCAGGTCGTCCATGAGGCCGATCAACGTTGCCGTTGAACACGAGGATGCTCGAAGCTTCGCCATCCGAACCGCATACCTTCACTATCTGCTCCAACCCAAGGCTAGGCGCAAGCAATATGTTCCTGCCAAGAAACCGCCGCCGCGATCCAATACCAGCGTCGGACAGCTGGTTCAGGAGTATGTGTCTGGCAGTACAACCAGCTTGAAGCTGCCGCATAACTTCGCAGGCCCACTACTTGAACGGGTTGGTCGTGTCGTCCGAGGCAGCGAGCGTTTACCAGGCTTCAACGATCCCGCCGTCAAGAGAAGCTTTGCCGAGGCCTACACTGCATTCTCCGAGAGCAACTTTCGCAAATCCATAGACAAGGAAAGGAAGTTTGAGCCGCTTGTCCTTATCTTCTACTCCGCAGCCAGCAAAGCTGCGCAGAAGGGACGGGCTCCTGAAGACGATACGTGGAAATTCCTGCCAGATCGTCATTTGGCCTTATTCGTGCGGCTTACGGCTAATGTTCTCCGTGATCATGGCCATGACAAGGACAGGGTGGAACTCATGTCGAGGTTACACTCACTTGAGAGCAAGCTTTTGACAAACGATCAAAACCTCGTCGCCGGTGGCGCCGACGGCGCCGGCGTCACTGTGGAAGTTGTGGTGCCCCTAAGCCATGAGGTCAAGGACATGCACATGGTGCAGGTCGTGGCCGAAATATTTGGTCTCAATCTCTCCGACGTCCAATCCGAAATTAACGAAAATCGGCAAAACTGGACAGAGGAGGCTGCTCTACGAGATTTGAAGGCGTATCAATTGAGATTGAGCTCCAATCGACCAGGCGCTTTGGGAAGCCAGGATTTTGATGTGGAAGATGCTTTTGTAGAGTGGAAGAAGTCAGAAGCATCTCATTTATCTCAGATGCTACTGGATATCATGACTGCCAAGCCGGAACTGGCCAAGAGCTCTGCTGATGCGGCAGACCGCTCATCGTTGCCAAATAGACCAGCATCTCTGCTAGCCAAAGATCAAGCTTGGGCGGATATTAGTCGAGCTCTCGCCGACGCTGGGGACGGCGCAGTCAACATCGACGCCTCCGCCATGATGGCCTCCATGACATTGGGAGATTCCAACACGATCAGGGCTGTGGAAGAAACAATTTACACATTTATCCCACCCAATCCCAGAGCGTTCTACAAACATATCCTGCAACAAGCCATGACATTTGATCAGCTTCATGGTGATCCCAACTTGGAATACCAGCCGCTGTCCAAGCGGTCCATGGACCTGCTGACAGAACTATGTGTGCGATGGCGCCTGCCGCAAGCTACTCGGCTCATCACCCTGATCGAGGTTGCTGCTCGCAAGTTTTTGGATCAAGAGATAACGCCCGAGGAGCTGGATACAGTCTTTGACTTTGTAAAGTCTCCCTTACCAGAAGCGAAGAAGCCTCCGCATATCCATCAACACTCCACTCCTCTACCTGATATCGACCCAAGTCGCTGGACGATTCACGACTTCGCCGTCTATCAAGGTTCCCTTCACACTCTGCATGATGCCCTGCTTCGAGAGCTGTATAATCTCATGGAGACCTGCTACGATACCAAACCGCCCAAAATTGGCCCGGTCATGTTCGTGCTTGAAAACCACATCGAAAACGATCCCCGCTTTTCTGCACGAGCCGACGCAGCCACGGAATTTGCTGAGCACTTGACTCAGGGGCTCCGTCAAAAGGCCGCCGATATCTATCGTCAATACATGGAAAAGGAAATTCCAGCCCACAAAGAGGACTGGGAGTTTGGCCATGTCGTAAAGCTAGGAAAGTCGGTAATCAAACTTTGCGACAGGATAAAGAAACGATACAAAAATTCGCCTGTTATCCGAGGCATCGATCCCTTCACAGTTCTGGTTGAAGAAATCTTCCCTAGCTTCGAAGAGGATGCGAACGCAATCATTCAATCGATTTTGTTGACTGCTCAAGATGGGGAGGAAGAGATTGCTATCCAGGATGGCTTTGACCTGTACAAGGAGCTGGTCGAGATCCGCCGCATACATGGCGAGTCTCTACCGGATCGGAGATTTGCATTTAGCATTGAAGATCTATTGGTTGAGTTCGTCTGGCGTTGGATTCGTGCTGCAGAGTCACGAATGGACGAGTTTGTTGAGCAAGCAATTAAGCAGGATCAATTCCAGGTCCGCACGGAGCACCCTGATCAAATCCCACTCGACTCTGAACGCCATAGTGTTTCCATCATTGACCTGTTCATGCTCTTCAATCAGACTGTCGATCAAGTTACTCAGCTCGACTGGGACAACCCGGAGCATCATGCTCGGTTCATGACCGCCTTGGCTCGCAGCTTCTCTTTTGGAATCGGACGCTATTGCGAGATCGTCGACCAACGATTTGCCAAGGAAATGGACCGCCCATCTGCTGAAGATGCGGCAGCTCACACAAGAACGACCCAAGAAAAATGGATGCAGTATGCTAAAGACGCATGGAACAATAAAGAGAAGCTAGAGCCATTCCAGTTCTATCCAGAGGTTAGTCTGTCATACCACGTTGCTGCAAATGGGTGCTAACGCAGAAACAGTCTTTCGTCAAGCTTAATAACATTGAGTACGCCATGCAAGAACTCGACAAGCTTGAGAAGAGTATGGACTCCGACCTATGCGCTGCCCTGCTCGATAAGATTGATGGCCCCAAGAAAAAAACTCGCAAGCCCAGCAAGTACACATTTACAATTAAGGTTATTGAGGCTGAAGACCTCAAAGCATGCGATGCCAGCGGATTCAGTGATCCCTACGTGGTCTTCGGCGATGAATATCAGAAACGACTGCACAAAACACGTATCATCTATCGGTCATTATGTCCGCGCTGGGACGAATCGTTTGATATCACAGTCCAGGGAGCAGTCAACGTAATTGCAACAATTTGGGACTACGACACCTTCGGTGATCACGACTATGTAGGGCGGACATCACTAAAACTGGATCCTTTGCACTTCAGCGATTACCTCCCCCGAGAATTCTGGCTGGACTTGGACTCCCAGGGACGTCTTTTAATCCGAGTGAGCATGGAAGGAGAACGCGATGACATTCAGTTTCACTTTGGCAAGGCTTTCCGTCACTTGAAACGTACCGAAAGAGACATGGTTCGCAAGATCACAGATAAGGTAATTTTCTCAATCCTGCCGAGTCACAATTACTAACTTACATCGTTGCAGCTTACCACACAAATCAACGCGACGTTGTCGCACGAAACGTTACGAGGCCTTCTGGGGTTAGGTGGCATTGGAGCTTCGGTCACGAACCTTTGGAAGAAGCGGACATCTACTGCCGTGGTTGTAACTCCAGTCCAGATCGAGGGTGCTCTGGCACCCCTTTTCGCATACTTTGATGAGAACTTTGCCATCATGAAGCAGACATTGACAGACGCCACTATGATCGCCGTCATGACACGACTATGGAAAGAGGTATTGATCACTATCGAAAATCTCCTAGTGCCACCTTTGTCTGAGAAGCCATCTACTCAGAAGCCGCTTACACGTAAAGAACTGGATATCGTCTACCATTGGCTGGAGATGCTCTTCACTTTCTTCAACGCAAAAGACGAACAATCCGGGGAGCAGTTGGGTGTCCGCGCGGAAGTATTGAAATCGCCTAAGTGGCATGAACTAGCCTCCCTCAACTTCTTCTACTTTGAGGATTCAAACAGCTTGATACGAGAGTCAGAACGTATGGCAGCGGCGACGGCTCAACGGGCACAGCATGCGCTGTTGGAGCATGGCCAGCAACAATCGCAGGGGCGCGCGGCCGGGCAAGCGTCACTTGGGGCGAATCTAGGAGGCGCAGGCGCCTTTGCCAGCATGGGCACAATTCGCCGCGGCAAGAGTATCATGATGAGCCGTAACCTAGGCACCATGCGCAAGGCCAAGGAGGCAAAGCGCAGAGAGGCTCAAGCGGATCCGAGCGACGATATGATTCTACGCATCCTACGCATGCGACCGGAGGCAGCCCATTATCTCAAGGAGAGGCATAGACAGAAGGAGCGTCAAGCCGCCACGGCTGCTGCCGCCTTGATTGTCAAGAACAGCGTTTCTCAGGGGTGGAATGCTAGCAACAGTATTCCACGGAAGAATGCCAACATGCCGCCCATGCCGCTACCCAGACGATAAGCACGACTGGGACAGTTTTTAATGGCAGACAATCTACACTTTTTTCTCTTACTAAGATGCTTGCTTTTGTGAAGTTGGCGGCTAGGTGGGCAAGAGGCAGGACAAGGTTATGGACGGTGAATCGATGTTTAGAAAGGCACTAGATACCCGCAGAGCATATGTGTGTCGTCAGGGCGCTTCAGTGGTATGTTACCGAGGACTAGGTCGAAGCGTGTTCCAAAGTGACCCATAATGTAGCGTACGAGTTTGAATTACCATAATTAAAGCACCTAGCGCGTTGTGATTCGTGTCTCAACAGAGCGTGTGCCATGCGTTGCTTCTTCCCCGTCAAGCGGTTAGCAAAAAAAGCGAGACTGCACCGAAGGACATGCTGGTATTATGATATTAACCACTTTTTCCTTCTTTATTCCTTTCTTAAACTTGATAAGAGAGAAAATATTAAATATTCGAGAATATAAATCTTCTTTAAAAGTATTTAAGAGGATTTTCTTATATTATGGCCAACAACATCAGAGAAGTCAAATCTTGTGGTCTCTGCTCTTTTTATTTCCATTTTTTGGCTCATCCGTTGCCTGTGGACTAGCCGCGGAGGTCTCTTGTCATGAATTGGACTCGTTCATATTGACAGCACGGGCCTAAGAATGGCATTACTCAGACATTCTCAGGGTAGATCCACAGGCTCTTAGAATCCCACGGTGAGGCAAAGGAGGTAAGGAGGAAGTGAGAGCGGCAAAGCAAATGAAAGTGGATGAGGGTGTCTGCGTCTGGCTCTCGGGCGGATTGGCGGGTAGCGTGGCCAGGCCATCGGCGAATCATGGGTTTTGCCAAATGTGCCCTTGTGAGATTCTCTTGAGGCTATGGACCGTCTTCACCCTACCATCAGGGTCCTGTGTCGGTGGGACGCCGCCAGAGACCCTGAAAAAAGACAGCCTTGGCATTCGCGCCGAGGAACGGTAGCTCACGGCGAGATTGTCCAGTTACCTTTCAGCACTGCGTCTCTTCACGTACATGAGGTGGGACGGGGGTAGGCCGCCGAGCATATCCATCTCCACTTCCAACGTTCAGACATGGCCAAGTGCACAACGAAGCGGTCCTAGTACGGCACCACTTTGCCTTCGTACTTTCCACTCTTGTCCTCATTCGAGAGAAACTGTGGATTCTGGTCTTTTTCTTTTCACAAAAGGCAAGAGGGAAAATTTCCCTGCCCAGGTCGTTCTGAGGATACGAGCGGTGTGCCCGTGCTGTAGCCGGGGAACCACCTTTTTTCAGTCGTGCGGATTCTACGGCTCGGCGCAGATTCTAGGCACGGAATGGTCTTGCAAAGTCGATTGATGGGAAGCGGCATATTGGCTGGTAATTGCGGTCGGACCACAGCACTGCACCGACCTCGTACTTGGGCTCCTTTCTCCGAAGCTACTCAACATTTGGCCAGGCAGCTTTGTGAGCTACATGCTCAGTCGAAAGCCCGCACTTCTCCTGTACCCGCGTATAGGCCCACAAGCCATGTGAAGTTGACTTACCCTTGCATAGGACAAGGCGAAATGGAATAGGGGGCGGCAAATGGCCTGTTTCAAGCTGCGGCTATGCCAACAGGGGCTGTGATATGCGGGGGGCCTAGAGCAGATTTGAGGGCTTCAATGCCTATGAAACTCGGGAACATGGCGGGCGATCGGCGGTGCATGCAAGTAGGGATCAGCATCTGTACCAATGATACGGTGAGGCGATGTGGATGACAAGTGCTCTAGGCTTTTGAGTGATGAAGCGGGAAGTTCATCTCAGACGAGGCGATGGGAGCGCCAAGTCGGGCTTTCGGGGGGCTCACCCCAGGGGCAACACGCTGATCCGATGACCGAGTGAGCGAGCTTCTGTGGACAATGCAAGCACGTCTCCATCGCCGCGAGTCGCGTTGTTGGCACGAACAAATCATATTGCTGCGGGTCCAGAGCTTGCTTCTGCTAGCCAGCGATTTAGGGAGGTGAGCTCGCCTGGGTAAAGGTAGGGATGGAGCATTTTAATGGGCATCAACATTTGGCGCGAAAATGGGAGCGGGCAAGTCGTCGTACAGTGCTCCGCCTCACTGTGTCGCATGGTCTCCCATTCTGAGATTAGCTGTCCCATTTCGGATGGCTGCAGCCGTCCGTAACGTGGTTGAGAAATCACAATAGACCAAATCAGTACCATTTTGAAATCCAGTTCAAAACTGTAGTGAGGAAAGAACATAAAGACGCTCCAGTCTTCGGGAAGCGGCGCCTCACTTCCGCCTCACTGGACGAAAGGTGACAGAGTAAAGAATGACGTCAGCGGCTGGCTGCATCGTTTAAGACGGAGTAGCGTTTTTTTTTTTTTTTTTTCAGGGTCCTTTTAAATTCCAAAGTCTCTCTTCCAAATAGAGCAGAGACTTTGGCAGGGGTTTCGTCTTCCACATCGATCGATATTTAGACAGCTGCACTGGACAAATTGGCTCTAAGCGGCCACCCGATAGATCGGCAACAGCCTGCATACATATTGCGCCACGGCTGCGCAATCAAGCCTAGGGTATGTTGGAGGTAAAGTGTTCTTGTCTAAGGTAAGGTGATACGGCTGGGCTTCCTCCTCGAGCGGGTAGCGGCAACTTGCCCAAAAACAAACCCAAGCCTCAACAGACGATTCCAACGCGCAAGGGGCGTCGAATTTCCATGGGAAACCACGCTTCTGTCAGTACAGAACTGCTGTCGACCTTAAGGCAATCACTCTAGGGCTGCAGCTGAGCAGTGGACCACAAGGACTAGCGCCACCACTTTCCCGTCTGGCAATCGTCCGACAAAGTCGCATTCGCATCTTCCGATGAAGCAGTCGGTTGTTGCAATATAGCGCCGGCCACACCGGGATCGGATCATTCTGACTGACAAGGGCGGAAGGAAGAAACCCATCAAAGTATGTCACCGCATCAATACAGCCGTTATGGGAAGACGAGAGAAATTGAGTCGCGGCCGCTACTCAATCGGCGGATCATCAAGTTGTTCAAGGTTCCGTGAGTCGTAAGCGCATGGCCACGAATGACGGGTTAGCCCTCCGCCCCGGCCAAGCAGTTACTTCTGCAGCCCGGTGCGACGTAATCTAAGAATCCGTGACAAGACCGTGCACGAAGAAACGGCCAGCTTCTTGCATGATAATTGCTTCGCAGGACGTAGGAGGCCAGAGTGTTCAAGCCTTTAACGCGGCTTTTCGCACTAAATGGCCTTTCTACAGCGTACTTGCCGCCGCACACGCATTCGCATTGTCAGCATGATCGTAGGCTGTCTAGCGCCTCCACAGGGCCGTTGTGGCCCGCCGGTTGGAATTCATCTCGCTGTGGCTCCGAACTGTAATCTCACCAGGACCTGCGCCAGCCCAAATGAGATCTGTCAGTGCTGGCCCTAAGCACTAGACGCAGCCGCTAACGCGGGACAGGGAGGAAGTGCTTCTGTGAAGAATCTCAGTCGTGATCCGGCCGCATTGTGTGGATGCGGATGCCGTCATGACTTTCCCCACAACCAAAACGGTCTCTCGCCTTTCCCGAAGGACGGTACGATGAAGCGCATTCCGGCCCTCCCATTGCCTGCCAGGTCGTAGCATGGTCGGAGACGCCAAGGATTCGGGCCACTGAGAAATGGGCAAAATCTGGCGCGAACTTCTTCCCATCCCTCCTTCGTCTCAGCTTTAGCGTCCTGCCGATCGATAAAGCCGAGGAAAAGGGGGCTGTGGGCGGGAAAGTCGGATAAAAGTTGTCGTACTCTTTGTTGTTGCTCTGCTCGAAGCCTGGCTTTCAGCCGTCTCCTGTCGATGGTATACCAAGGTAAGCTTAGGCAGGTACGTTATCCTTCCTCTGTGCCCCTCTACTTTGTATATTCGCAATCTAAGGGCAGCTACCGAAAGCCTACCTTAAGCTATGGCTTGCACAAGCCGTCACCCTAAGCAGGTCGTGAGCCTAGCGACTTTCCTGGTTCCCACCGTTCCGCCTTCCGACGATGGCAATATGATGTGAGAGACAGGCCAGTTGCCCAAGCGCCGAGATTACCATCTGCTCATAGGCGGGCGCAACATGTAACCCATGCGTTGCTCTTCATCCGTACAGCAGGGTACATAGTGCTGGAGTTGGACAAGCCCCCACGTGCTGTTTCGCCAGGGTTGCCTACCATGCGGAAGAGAAAACTTGAACTTGAGTGTGGGGGAAGAACCATGTGATCGCCTTTCGTCCAAACAGCGCAGGCATCGCACGGGCTGTCACCTCACCATGGTGATTTGCTTGTGTAGATGAAACTTCAGACCGAGAGGACACACTGTTTCCGCGTCTGCGCATCGCAATAAAACCTTGTGGAAGCAACACGAGAGCAGAGGCAGGCAAATCTCCCCGGGTCGTTGACATGGCCAGAACGCCCAAATAGTACTGTAGCACATTGTCTCTTTCAACTAGAACTGCCCAATTGGGGCCATCTGCCCAGGCGAATGCCTCTGGCAGCTTTACGTTACATGCAAAGGCTCAAGTGCACTTCGGGAGAGGACACAGCATTTGAGAATCGTCCAGACGGATTCAATGGGGTATATGTTCACACTGGTCTGCAGAATGTCGATCGATCAGCCTCGCTTCTAACTCTAGACGTGGAGACCAGGGCTTCTGCCAATATCGCTACCCAACCAATCACGCATTCCCCTGTTGCCTCTCACTGCCCAGCGCATTGAAAGTCAGGCACTGATACGGTGCGGTGCTACGATACATTGCTGGTCCCGTGGTAAGGCTTTCTGGTTTCCTCTGCTACGCAACGCATTCCATTCGAGCTTAAGTTTGCTGTAGTGCGTGAGAATGCATATTGCGAAATCTTGAAGTCATACACGATGGCGCAACGAGGTCTGATATCCAGTGCGTGCGTGCGGGCGGGCACTTGGCAAGACTCGGAGCCTGTTTTCTCGTTCACCCAAGCTCGGATACCGCCAGCGAGACCAAAAAGCCCTTGACAGGAAAGAAAGGATAGAGAAAAGCAAGTACTCTCGGACCCCTCCCTTCGCCTCCTTTCACTTATCGAGTTTTCCTTTCTGCTCTGCCCTCTCCCCTCTCCTCTTCCCCCTCCTCACCCCTCGCCCTGTCTAGCACACACACGCCACCGACGGGTGGCCCCTCTCCCCCCTTCCAACTCCCCACCCCCCTGTTCAATGCGGAGTAAATGGACCGTCTCGGTCCGCTGAATTTCCACTGTACGGGTGCTACACCACCATAGCCAAGACCCAACCAGCGGTTCTGTTAAGCCCATGGACGGTGGAGGGAGGGTTGTCTTTTTATGGTGCCCGCCTTATCTCATCCGCCCTGGCGTTTACAATCACAAGTACGAGGTACCTTTGCATTAGCCTCTTCTGACGGTGGGACATTGAAAGAGGAGTCGTAGTCGGGACATGCCACCTCGGGATAATTGTACTGGGCATAGAGTCCTCAGTACATTTATTGATATCTCTTCTAGAAGTGCTTTTTTTCCCCCTACAGGTACCTATCTCAAGACCTTAGTACCTTAGTAGTCCGTCCTGTGGCAGTCCTTTCCTTCCGTCTGTCGCCTTACCGTCTTCCATCAACCACCCCCGGTCGTCTGGCTGCAGTAAAGCAATCCCTCTTTCGGCCATCGTTCTCTTCGGTGCGCAACTTCAACTTCAACCTAGGAGCTGGTTGTCGCAAGTAGCACATAACATATTCTCCCTCTCTTGTTTTGCTGGCTATCCCGACCGCTTCCACTTTGACCGGCTACTCCTCTCTCCTTTGTTTGGCTAGATGATGCTGGAGCAGCTGATTCTGACCTGTTGATCTTTCCTGGCCTACCTTGGGGCGAGCTCGAGCGGTACAAGCCCCCTCTCTCCCCCATCTTTGTGTCTTCCTCCTCGTTGGTCGACAAACCCCCTTGTCCGCCGAGTCCAGAACAGACGAGACCAGGAGCTTCACTATTCCCCAATCCCGCTCCTGCGTCTCATTCGCCCCGGCTCGCTTCAACGCATTTCCTCCCTTCGAAACCCCCTCCCCCGGTTGCTTGACCCATCGTCTTCCTCTCTCAATCTACTTGCCATCTTTTAGAGCCTGACTGCGCTGAGCAGTCTCTCTGCCTGGCGGAATGGTCGACGATTCTGCTCTGGCTGCGGCTGCCGAAGTCGTCGCCTCTCTTGCCGTCGACAACAAGTCTCCTACCTCGATTCACGCCGAGCTCGGCTCCAAGATTAGGCTACCTGGCCGCGAAACACCTTCGAAGCGCACCCTCGAGCTTGAACTGCAAAAACTCGCACTTCGTGTCTCACGTCTCGAAAGTCGAGCGTCCACGACCTCGGTCCTCCCCGAGACGCCCAACGAGATCAACGAGTCGCTTTTCGGCGAAGATGGGGGCGCAACCTCCTCCCAGTCTGGCAGCCGTGCCGCTTCTCTCCGCCCGCGGCTTGCATCCCCGGCTCATCAAGGTAGCTCGGCCAGTCCAAATTATTCCCCCCGCCAGCTGACCAAGGAAGCGCTGGAAGGACTCCGGGACCACGTGGACGACCAGTCCAAACTCCTCGATAGTCAGCGCCAAGAGCTCGCTGGCGTCAACGCTCAGCTGCTTGAGCAAAAGCAGCTGCAAGAACGTGCTCTTCAAGTGCTTGAACAAGAACGCGTCGCGACGCTAGAGAGGGAGTTATGGAAACACCAAAAGGCCAACGAGGCCTTCCAAAAGGCTCTTCGAGAGATCGGCGAAATCGTCACAGCCGTCGCACGCGGCGACCTGACCATGAAGGTTCGCATGAATACTGTAGAGATGGATCCCGAGATTACAACCTTCAAACGTACCATCAACGCCATGATGGACCAGCTCCAAGTTTTCGCTAGCGAAGTCTCGCGTGTCGCCCGCGAAGTCGGTACCGAGGGTCTGCTCGGTGGTCAGGCTCGCATCGGCGGCGTCGACGGTGTTTGGAAAGAACTTACAGACAACGGTATTGTCACAATCATGATCTCATTCTATCTCTTTAGCATGTCCGCTGACTCGAAGTTTTTGCAGTAAACGTCATGGCGCAGAACTTGACTGATCAAGGTAAATCAAAAGAGAACTCATCTCCAAGCCTGGGGGTTTTCACATTGAGTTCTAACGTTCGTGAATAGTGCGAGAAATTGCTTCTGTAACCACCGCAGTCGCCCACGGTGACTTGACCAAGAAGATTGAGCGGCCAGCAAGAGGCGAGATCTTGCAACTACAACAGACTATTAACACCATGGTTGACCAACTACGAACGTTTGCATCAGAAGTAACTCGAGTCGCTAGAGACGTCGGCACAGAGGGCATATTAGGTGGTCAGGCTGACGTTGGAGGCGTACAGGGCATGTGGAACGATTTGACCGTCAACGTGAATGCAATGGCCAACAACTTGACGACCCAGGTGCGCGACATTATTAAGGTCACCACGGCTGTCGCCAAGGGAGACCTCACACAGAAGGTCCAGGCCAACTGCCGCGGTGAAATTCTCGAGCTCAAGTCCACTATCAACTCCATGGTCGATCAACTCCAGCAGTTTGCCCGTGAAGTTACGAAGATAGCCAGAGAAGTCGGAACGGAAGGTCGTCTGGGCGGTCAAGCAACCGTGCATGACGTGGAGGGAACCTGGAGAGATTTAACTGAAAACGTCAACGGCATGGCAATGAACCTGACAACACAGGTACGAGAAATTGCCAAGGTCACAACGGCCGTGGCCAAGGGAGACTTAACCAAGAAAATTGGTGTACCGGTCAAGGGAGAGATTTTGGAGTTGAAGAACACCATCAACCAGATGGTAGACCGCTTGGGCACCTTTGCTGTGGAAGTGAGCAAGGTCGCTCGAGAAGTCGGCACAGACGGCACTCTTGGTGGTCAAGCTCAGGTCGCGAATGTGGAGGGTAAATGGAAGGATTTAACCGAAAACGTCAACACGATGGCATCAAATCTGACGGTGCAAGTGAGGAGCATCTCGGCTGTCACACAGGCCATCGCAAACGGAGACATGAGCCAAACGATCGAAGTAGAAGCCAATGGTGAGATGAAAGTATTAAAGACGACGATCAACAACATGGTGGGACGTCTGTCCAGTTTCTGTTACGAGGTGCAGCGAGTTGCCAAGGATGTCGGCGTGGACGGCAAAATGGGTGCTCAAGCGGATGTAGCTGGCCTAAAGGGTCGGTGGAAAGAGATCACCACCGACGTTAATACGATGGCAAGCAACCTGGTAAGAGATTCTCACTTCCTTTCTGCCTTGCGTTGTGCGAGTTCGACCCTAGAGAACTTGAACTGATACCGTTTGTAGACGACACAAGTACGTGCCTTCTCGGATATTACCAACTTAGCCACGGACGGGGACTTCACCAAACTGGTGGACGTGGAAGCATCTGGAGAAATGGATGAACTCAAACGCAAGATCAACCAAATGATATCCAATCTCCGGGATAGTATCCACAGAAACACCCAGGCACGAGCTGCCGCTGAACAAGCCAACCAGACGAAATCGGAGTTCTTGGCCAACATGTCGCACGAGATTCGAACCCCCATGAACGGCATCATAGGAATGACCCAATTGACTCTAGACACCGATCTGACGCAGTATCAGCGGGAAATGTTGAACATAGTCAACGACTTGGCCAACAGTCTTCTCACCATTATTGACGACATTTTAGATCTTTCAAAAATTGAAGCGAAGAAGATGGTCATTGAAGAGATTCCTTACACTCTCCGGGGGACAGTCTTCAATGCTCTGAAGACCTTGGCCGTCAAAGCCAACGAAAAGTTCTTGGACCTTACCTACAAGGTTGATAGTTCCGTGCCTGACCACGTTATTGGCGATTCTTTCCGTCTCAGGCAGATCATTCTCAATCTTGTTGGAAATGCCATCAAGTTCACGGAGCATGGTGAGGTGAGCTTGACCATCAAGGAGAGCGCAGAGCAGCAACATGCCGAGCAAGGCGAATATGCCGTCGAGTTTGTGGTGGAGGACACCGGCATCGGCATTGCAAAGGACAAACTTGACCTTATCTTCGACACGTTCCGGCAGGCAGACGGTTCAATGACACGTAAATTTGGCGGTACGGGACTGGGTCTATCCATCTCGAAACGCCTGGTCAACCTCATGGGCGGTGATCTCTGGGTTACCAGTGAATCCGGAAAAGGCAGTGAGTTCCACTTCACTTGCCGGGTGAGACTAGCCGAAGACGATATCGACACCATCGAGAAGCAACTCTCGCCTTACCGAAGCCATCAAGTTTTGTTCGTCGACAAAGCACAGTCAAGCTCAGGCAGCGAGATCCGAGACATGCTCGAAGCCATCGGTCTGCACCCCGTGGTCGTGGATTCTGAGAACAGCTCGGCTCTGGCTCGTCTCAAGGCCGGCAGTGCTCTGCCGTACGACGCCATACTTGTGGACTCAATCGAGACAGCCAGGAGATTGAGAGCTGTAGACGACTTTAAGTATCTACCTATTGTGCTCTTGGCGCCTGTTGTCCATGTCAACCTGAAATCGTGTCTCGATCTGGGAATCACCTCTTATATGACCACTCCCTGCAAGTTGATTGACTTGGGCAATGGCATCATACCTGCCTTGGAAAACAGAGCTACGCCATCTCTCGCGGATAACACAAAGTCATTTGAGATTTTGCTTGCAGAAGATAACACTGTCAATCAGAAGCTCGCCGTTAAGATTCTTGAGAAGTATCACCACATCGTTACCGTCGTCGGCAACGGTTGGGAGGCTGTAGAGGCTGTGAAGGCCAAGAAGTTTGATGTGATCCTTATGGATGTTCAAATGCCAATTATGGTGGGTGCTCAATCTGACCTGCGCAATTCTTTTGAATATTGTACTGACATTTTAAAAAGGGCGGTTTCGAAGCGACTCGCAAGATACGTGAATACGAACGCGGCATGGGTGCCCACAGAACACCAATTATTGCATTGACCGCTCACGCCATGTTGGGCGATCGCGAGAAGTGCATTCAAGCCGAGATGGACGAGTACCTGTCCAAGCCTCTCCAGCCAAACCATTTGATTCAAACCATCCTAAAATGTGCTACCCTTGGAGGGCCTCTCTTGGAGAAGAACCGCCAGCGGGAGCTTGCTTCACAGGCCTTTGCAAAGTCTTCCGTCCACAAAGAGGGTGCCTACGGTATGTTGCGGCCGGGGCTTGAGGGGCGGTCCTTCACTACTCTGGAGCCAATGACAGGCGGCAGCCTCGCCAGCCCAGCTCTCGTTACTGCAGATGAGGATGACCCTATGATCAGGGCACGTCAGGATCTTTCGGACATGCGAAGTATGTCGAGCTAAAGCCTACCGCCGCGCATACTGCATCTTGATCCATGGCAAAGCAGCGTTTCAAGGCAGATTTTCGAGACTTCACAATTGAGGCCGTTCACGATACCGTGTCCTCCAATGGAGTTGCGCCTCAAACACGAATGGAAAAGCGCATTGCTGCCGCGGCTGCTTTTGGGACATTCGACACCGCGCCCACGAGGTTCATTGCTTGTTCAGGAGGCGCTTTCACCAAAATATCATTTAGCACCGTATAGGTATACTTATCGAACTCTGGTTCAACTTTACGGTATGGCGCTGTTGATGATATAACCCGAAAGCGCGGTTCTGTGTTTTAAGACACATGCGACATACAATGCGCCGGCTACAACACGGTATTCCCAACCTTATAGCCTTGTTCTAGGGATCTTTTAGGAATTACCTGAGAAATCTCTGCCCGGTATACTTCATGCTTTGGGCTTCTCGCGGCGCCTCGTGTATCCGAGGGGGATGATTTTTACCATTATTATTATGTCTTTCCTGGAGAACATTCTGTCCATATCCTCCTTCCCGGCACCATGGGTGACCACAGGGAGTCTTTCGACGTTTCATGACACCGTCGCTTGATGGAAGACCCGTCTACTTAGGTGGGATCTGATACTGGGTTTTGGCTTTTTCTTGTTTTCTTTCCTGTTTCTCTTCCATACTTGTTTCTACTGTTTGTAGCTTGCGTTCGCCGAATGCATGGCATAACGACGAAGTCAAGGGTGTTCTATGGGTGGCTGGCCGTTTTCGATATCTGGCATCATTTTTTTTTTTTTTTTCCCTTTCCACTTTGGAACCTGATCGCTGCCTTTGCCCTGCTTTGCATTCGAGGCAATCTAGACGTTTTGAGGGCGGTGTGAAGCGTGATTGGGAGGCAGAAGATGATGGGCATAGTAGTATGATGAGCTTAAGAATGCAACTTTTGACGCAAATATAATTCGAGACACTGAATATGCAGTGCTGTACTTGGCATGCATCACGAGCCTTAACAAACTCGATTAGTTCATCAGACTGGTGACTTGTTCATTAAGTTTAGATATATCTATGTCGCATACATGTCTATGAACGAATTGCTTCATCCTAGAGCAAAAGAAAGCACAGGACCCTCAGCAGCCTCTTTGCTGCGTAGCTGGAGGTTGCTCGCTTATCAAAGCCAATTGCAGCTTCCAAACAAGAGGTGCAAAGCCTGGAG
The DNA here is from genome assembly GCA_003012165.1 of Paramyrothecium roridum. Lineage (NCBI taxonomy): Eukaryota > Fungi > Ascomycota > Sordariomycetes > Hypocreales > Stachybotryaceae > Paramyrothecium > Paramyrothecium roridum. Next base: position 28,264 of record PXOD01000967.1, read on the forward strand.
GAAACTCGGCTAACCAGTCATGCTAGACGAGGCGATGGTTTTACGAGAGAACGCGAGGAAGTTATATGATAAAGATCTCGCGAAACTCCTATCCTAGTGACGAAAACAGCCTGTATCCTTAACTAGCCTTGGAAGCTCTTGTGTCTGGCGACTTGCCGTCAGCAGGCTTTCCCTTGGTCTTATCTTCAGGCTGTTCGGGGTTCTTGGCCTCGAACGTGGCGAGTAACGCATCGAGCTTGCTCTCTAGGTTCGAGAGGTTAGCCTCTAGAGCCGTAGCGGCCTGTTCTCCCCTAGTTCCGAGAGGCGACAATCAGCTATTGATACAGGTACGACGGGGGAAAGACAACCAGCGATCCGTATTAGTGCTCGCGGCAGGAAACACGTGGAAGAGCACAGCTTTCGGAAGTATATAGGCATGATGTCCACCACAAGCTATTCGCTTGGGTCCAGAAGAAACAGGGTTTCAGGTAGATGATTGTTCAAAAGGTAGCATATACCACTGTTGTATAACTCATTGTTTGGGAGAGTGGTGTGCATGATATTGACATAGGATGGCCAGGCTCACTCGAGTCAGTGCATCAGCGGTAGCGTTCCGAAATTTTATCTCCATTTCAATGGACCAATGTGACATGAAGAGCCGCATGGCACACATCCAAATCTTAAGAAGTGGCGAAGGTGAAGATCATGAGCTAAGTAATGCAATCACTGACGGTCCGCCAACGATTGCGCTCGCTCAATGCCAGATGTCATTGACTAGCCAAACGACCTACGATCAATTGCGAAAGCATCACACATGATCCTCGGAGAACTTCTCCGGCACGGTGACTCTTCGTCATGCAGCGTGTGATATAGCTCGGGGGGATAGAGGGAAAAGAAGGGGTGAAAAGGGGGGGTTTTAGGTATTGCTCAACTGGGATAAGACAATGAGGTGGGAAAGGGGTGCAAACAACAAGTAGAGGCAGAGCGATGATACCTGAGAAGATCCTTGTAGGCCTAGAACGTCAGTCAGTGAGCGTTAAGGGTTGCGGGTGACATGACATGATGCATTGGGTGCGGAGGCAGTAGTCGGTGAAGGGGGGATATGAGATTGAGAAGGAGGTGACCGTGGTCTACAGTCTTTGGAGTAGGGCCTAGACTCATGGCTACCATACTAAGGCTGAGCCAGCAGGCGCATGTTCCATGCACCGTCTCCAGGTAGGTGAGTGTGCGGCAGGGGCGGGTCCGTCCGAGCAACTTGTTCGGAGACGGGATGCGGCCGAGTTATGAGCAGGAACAAGGGCCAGTACGGACGAGATGCCCGTGTTGACGGGCACGAAGGTGAGAGTTCGACATACCTGGGCTAGATCGGCGTCGTCGGTCTTAGAAGCCGCGGGCGGTGAATGCTGGGAGGGAGACATTGGTGCGAGGTAGGAGAAACGAGGCTGATAAAGTACAGAGGGAAAAAGATGGTCGATGGGTTTCGGATAGGGGTGTAAGAGGCTGCAGCAGGGGACCACGGAAACTGCTGTCTCGTATGGGAATGTATGGAGAAGTCGATGTTCCCAGTGAAAGGTAAAGACCGCACTTTCTGATAGCGCGAAGGACCCGACAGCGGAAGCGTGGAGGAAGTCTTGGGGGTGGTTCAAGGTCTAGAACCTCAAAGTGGACGGCCTGGCGCAGGGGTGGGAGTGCGGAAAAAAAAGGTCGCTAAGGAGTCGCGTGAGCGTGAGACGTCACGTTGGAGTATGGGGAGGGTCGACCGTACCGAGGCTTTCCGTTCTTCCTGCGGAAAAAAAAAGGCCCCAGTCCAAGTCCAGCCGAGCGCAGGTAGAACTTGACGATGTGGCGGAGGCGCCGAGTGACTGGAGCTGACGAGGCCGCCGGGGTTCTAGTGCAAAGACTAGCGAGATTCGAGCAAATGGTTGATGGCCGGAATAAAACTCCGGGCGGTAAGGATTTGGTGGAGCAGCGAGAGGGTAAAAACGTGGCAACGCGAAGAGGTCGAGGTCTAGATTCTGGTGAGGAGGCTGAGGTTGTTCGTCGTACAGATTTCCAGGGTCCAAAACGAAGGGTCAGGAAAATGACAAGTTGGAAATATGACTACGGGCCAATTAGGTAGGAGTTCGGGGGCACACCTGCCTGCTACCATCAAAGTGCCTGGCACCTGGGTACCTTGGTGCACATTGTTGCTACCTAGGTAAGTAGGTAGCGACCCTACATTAGGTAAGGTAGAGAAAGAGGCCATGGTATGGAGCAGCAGGAGAAGCCATGCACTCTTACTCACCTACCTTACCTTATCGTAAGGTACACCGTGAAAGAAAGGCATTTGATATTGAAGTATGCTTGGACCAAAGTTGTCACAAGGTCCGCCGGTAATGGACGTGCACAAGAAGACCGAAACTAAACTATAACAATCATCCGAAGAACGGTACATTTGTTGGATCGGAAGAGCCGCACAGTGGTTGTGCATTTTCACCCGTACATTGTATCCTCCCCGAGGTCTCGATACCGTCTTCATATTGGCACTACCCTATACTCGCCAGCTCAAAATGCGAGGTGAGCAACCAGCATGAGTCTGACCGACAGTTGGTTTCTGCTGTTGCAAAGAAGGGACAGGTGGGCTACGGGCATGGCATGGCGTGGCATGGCATGCGAGGATGCGCCAGTCTCACGACCGGACCGGGCTTGTTTCAGACCCTGAACCATGGGATTTCCAGAGATCACAGTTGCGGGCCATTGAAATCATCGCGGAAGAAATGACTGACACCCTCTCTAGCACACGCTGACAGAATCGGTTATAAGACATCGTACCATTTCCACAGACGGGCACCTGATTGCATTGGGATGTGGCAAGCCTCCACATCGCCCAATTGATTTCGATGGACAAGGGTCGACCGTGATTTATTGGCGAGGGCCGGCCTACGAAACGGGAGAAAGATCTCCTTTGCAGGCCCTTTCCCCCCTTTTGAATGTTGGATATCGTGCAAATAGGCAGGCTCGCGCATGGGATTATTGGACCGAAACTGCAGATTGGCATGCCATCCATCATGGGCCTTTTTAGTGGAAATCCCCGGGGGGTTTGTGGAAAGGCCGATTCTCGATATTGCTTGCCTTTAGGGACACTGTGTAGTACCCACGCCCCACCGTAAGGTAGCCCGCCGCCACCTCTTCACCCGGCAAATGTACCGTCTCTGTCGCCGTATTTGGTACCTACAGTACATCCCTTGGCGTGGGAGCACGAGCCGCCCATCATGCAAGGCGCTGCGGTCTAGACCGTCCCCTCCCCCCTTTAAGCTCTCCAAACTGTATCATAATGGTCTGTTTTCTTGTTCGCGGGCCAGAACATTTACTGTATTACTTACCATGCTCGCAACGTAAGGGGAGGAGGGGGACCAGAAGGGAGGCGGGGGCCGCCTGACCCCAGAACCGCTTCATGCTCGGCCCAGAGTCTAAGTCGTATCTCAAATAAATCCTAGGCGAACCTAGAAAGTCGATGCTCGTCGTAGATGAAGCAATTCTGATCCTGTGCGGGTTAATGGGTAGAGGATCAAGAATGGGTGAAATAAGTTCCAGGGCATTCTTGACAGGGAAGCACTGCGCAATTCGCATGCATTATTACCTTGCTGTTTACGTGTGCGGGACGGGGCAATGATCCAGAGCTTGGACGGCGCATCAGGCATATGACGTTTTGGAAGTGGAGCGTCGGAGAAAACAAGGGCCGAGCTTGAAGCTTCCATCCACAACGGGGAAACAATCAGCCCCAGCCCGACCCATAGTACCATCCATGGTACACCTCCCTGAGATCAACTGGGGTCGAGGGTGGGGGGATACGACAGTAATCGCAACACACAGCAGCACAATTGGGGGTGGTCCGGGGTGCACGGCGCTGTTGCCCACGGTCCTGTGAAAGGCCAGGGACGGTAGTTACGGGATGGCATGGCATGGCATGGCACGGCATGGCGCACAGAAGCATTGGCGAACGACAGAGTGGGGATCAACGGCAAAGCCATTTTAGGGTTCGACGACAGCAGATGGAGTGGCCTGTCGAAATCGCCATGGGATCGAGATTTCCGGTGTTAGCTGAGGCGGATTTCTTTATGCGTTGTAGGATTCTCCCATCATTGAGCATGGGCTAATCCGCTGCTCATCACCGTGAAGTGGTGTGGTTTTGTGGATGGGGAAATGTGGAGTTTTGCGTGCGGTCGCGTCTCGCCAGCCTGTCGGCCTCACCTCCCTACCTTACATTACCTTACCTTCTTACTGTACTTGGGATGTTGTCCCACTCGGGAGTCGTGGCCGCGGTCGAACATATGCGTGTCGTCTAGCAACTTGCCAGAGCGGACGGGGGACGTTACGTAGCGCCGGCGCGGCCTCTGCATCAAGCCCGTCCCAAAAGATGCTTCCATTGCTCGATCCACTCGACTAATTGACGGCCTCAAAAGCCCCGGTGTGAAACTGTCACAGCCCGCCTGCGCCCAATGAACCAAACCAGAATTCGACGCAGGTCATTCCTCCGCCCCTAATCCAAATCTTTCCTCAGCCTTGTGCCGTCACTGGTTCCATTATTTCAACCTCGGACCGCAACCGTAAAAGGTAATTGATCACCACGAGGACATGATGGATGCCGCTGCCCCAACGCTATCGACATCATCGTGCGAATACCATGGTAGGATTTGCTCCAACCCCTCCCCCTTGTCCGGCATGAACCAGGGCTAGGAAACTGGCGGCAGCATTACGGTGACTGGATGGATGGATGGATGGATGGATGGGCCGTTCGTCATGGGAAACGGTGAGCGACACAGGGGAGCGGACATGTAAGGTAGGCATTCTCCTGGATCGTGAGTTTCTATAGTCCATCTATGGTTTCCCCTTCACTTCACTTCCCTTCCCTTCCGTTTGGGAGGCCGCAGCTATGTTGCCTGGCGTCGGCAAGCCGTTAGGTCGTCACGTACTTGCATATGGCGCCACGGATCGAGATAACGGCAGCAAAGTGATGGTCTGTCTAGGACAGCGATGGTATCCCCCAGATGGTCTTGGACCCCCAGTGCTGGACGAGAGATGAGATGGTCAATGCCTCCTCGAATCCAAGGCATAGGACTAGGGACGGCTAACGCAGGTGAGATTTGGCGACATAGACCGAAACAAGGCAGCGCCAGCCCAGCAGTGTGGAGAGACATGCAAAAACTCCACGCGCAGTACAGCGCAGCACAATACTGTGAAGGCTGAGCCGAGGAGAGAGCAAAGTCGGAACGGGGAATGGCTGCCTGCTAACCTTCCCTTCTTTGCTACTGCACAACCTTACATTACCTTACCTCACGATACATGGGGCGGACCTTAGCCTACACTCTTTCATCGCTAGCCTAATGGTTAAAAAAAAAAAGGCTTCTGTTAGTACCGTATGCAGACTGTCCCACTTACTGTTTGACCTCACCTTGCCTTGCCTTGCGTCGCGACCAGGATGTGGCTATTTTCACCCGCCCACCTTTTCGGAAGCGATCCACGAGCCAAAATTCGATTGCTGCCATGGGAAAAACGTCTGGCCATCGAAACGGCGATCCGGGATCGAATAGGATCACACTAGGGGTGTGGTGATAACAACCTTACCCGTCTTAGGTCGTCCACGCCACGGCTTTTCATCGCTCGACACCTCGGGCCCAAGTTCCCCAGTCGCAGTGTTTCCTTTCTTTTGTTGTCTTTTCCCCTGCCCCCCTTCGTCGCGGTTGTTGCACACTTGCCCACGGCCACGAATAAATCATGCGCTATAGCCTCGTGTGGAAAGTGTGAGTTTGAATGTGTGTGGATGTCGACAAAGGTGTGGACGAGTTTTTGGGTGTGGTCGACATCGAGATCTTGCCAGGCCCATGTAGGCGCATTCAACCTGTAACAATTCAGCAGGCCATGATATGCTGCTATTCCCGACCCGCGAGTGGTACCCCAGAGTACATCATCTACCTTTTGCGATCAACTTGCGAAAAAGCTCAGCCTTCACACCTCCAATCATAGCACGATCTCAGTAACCTTACGGCGAGATCGACTTTCTAGATCTTTTTCCCTTTACTTCAATTACGTCCTTTTCTTTCTTTTCTTTTTCTGGTGATCAGCATTCAGATTTCTTCCAACACAAGCTCTCAGTTTGCGAGATACGGAGTACGCATTCCTCATATCAGCGAAACACACCATCATCGCCCACATCTACCCTTTCCCTGTCCCTCTCGTTCTACTACACACCCACCTCTGAAGCCAACCAATCATCGGGCGACAACCTCCGCAACCAGCCCCGAGGCAACCATCCAATCATATTCGCAGCCCGGTTTTCCCATCATCGCGATTTGGCTTGCACCATCGAAGAACGGCCATCGAGGCGCATCCGCACGATGACATGCCACCATTCCCAACAATCACCACCGTTGACCAGAAGGACATCGCAGGTTGTCCTTGCATCTTGCACCCAATCGATCCCACGATCTCGACCTCGATGTGGCTCGAGCTTTCTCATGGATCAACGCGATTGCCGTCATATGAAGCATTCTGTCGGGCACTAGCTGCCATGGAGGTTCGAGGTCCCCCGTATTAATGAGTGGGAAAACGAACGAATACCATTCTGATGGTCGCCTAACGTTTCGTTATGGCCTGGTTGCGATTGACCTTCTCGCCATTGCCGCCGCTAATCATTTGTCCGCATCGGCAGCGGCAAACGGGCAATATTCTGGAGCGCCATCATCTAGATGGGCCTGGTCTCGACTTTCTATCCCAACGTCAACAGTCCACGCTTAAGACGCTGGAGGCAATGGTTCCACACCCCATTTGCCTACCTGGTGAAGCCCGTCCTTGCATTCTCCAGGCATGTGGATTGAGTCACGGCCACGGGCTGGTGGTTCTCGTCTGGGGCCCCCCCCAGCTCACCATGCTATGGTAGGCAGCTCGCCCGGGTGCCCTGACATCATCCTCCACACGGGCCAGAACGGTTGGCCTTGTTCCGGCCACCCATTCACTGTTTTCTGAGACCATGATTTTCCAATGGAGCCCTTGATTTTGATTATCGGTGCGCTACGAAGAGTTCCCACGGAGGTAGCCGTAAGACGCGTTGACTATCTCATGCACGGATTCGGGAGCTGTCGACATGATGCCGATTGGCTTCTCCTGTTTGTTTCGTGGCAAGCGAGACCCGATAAAGGCAGAAAAATCCTACGAATGGGTCTCATCCTCCAAACGGGACGCATCGCATCGCATCGACGCAAGTCAAGTCAAGTCCAGGTCTCGCGCATTGCATTGGCCCAGCGAACCATCAGGTTTGGTTGCGAAAGCAACATGGTGCGTACTTGTAGAACAGGCACGGCACCGTCCGGCTGGCCTGCCACCCTCCACCACACCCCTTTTCCCCCTTCCATGCCACATTGTTTAGTGCCGAACGACGAACAAGCTCAGGATCTTGGGAGTCTTGGAAGGGGGAGATGGGAAAGGGGGCGTGGAACAATGATGAATGATGGAAAGGGGGGGGGGGGGGGGGAGGGTTGAGGAGAAATTCGGCCACGCCATGGTTGGCATCGTCTTCACCATCGTCTTTGTCTTGACCCGCGTGCTGCACTTTGGCAACCTGTCCGAAGACTGCCTGCATGCACCGGAGCAGGAGAGGCGCCCTGGAGTGAACCCGTACTTTCGCCTCCGCTTCAATCAATTCTTCTACATTGTCAAGTATCCACCAGATGTGGCCTTCTGGGCTTTCACTCTCTCCGGCAATTTCTTTTATGCTCGCCGGTTTGTTGCGATCCCTGTCCCACGTCGCAAAGCGCTTTACGATCCTCCTTGATTTTGGTTACATCCGGCTTTGTTCTTTCTACATTTTCCACATGCTTAGTGGTATTTTCCTTGGGTGCG
>PXOD01000968.1:0-48618 GCA_003012165.1 Paramyrothecium roridum
TTCACAACATCCCCATCCATGGGCGCGAGGACACGGCCTGATGCTTGCATCAACCGAATGCGCTCGTTCTCCCTGTCCACCAATTGAAGGTCCTTCTTCAATTTGGCGATCTCTTTGCGTAGCGCATCTCGTTCCTTTCGTTTCCTGGCATTGGGGTCAAATTCGGGCACCTTGCGGGCCGCATTAGTTGACGGGTCAATATCCAGGCTACTTTGTGTTTGAGAGGTCTCTTGTGTCGACCCAAGCTTTGATAAATTCCCCGTGGCATTGGTGTTTCCAGCCTTGGCCTTGCTAGGGCGTGTGGGCGACGGCTTTAACGGAGAGACTTTCTTCGGCCTGCTCCTCTCCCGCCATCGCGAAGGACTGCTGTGGATTCCTCTAGGTGGTGTTGACGAGACTGGGTCGGACGTGACTGGCGGCAATTCCGGTTCTTGTGGCTCGGGAAACGAAAGTCCGACGTTCGGTGAGCGACGGAGGCCCCCTCGTTGGAAAGGATTAAACTCGTCCTCACCTTCTGGGCCAGGTGGCGGAAGTGGTCGCGGATTCGGTTTTGCGGGTGATCGCCTCGGTGCCATTGCCATACCTCCAGTTGTCCTCCGGACGGCCTGATCAGAGTCGGGGATCACATCCTGTGCTTGTGCCACAGGTTCGCTCGCTGGGACGATCTCCGCGGCCAAGTCAAGCGCCGATTGACTGGCACTGGTACGTAACGCACTAAGTCGCGCGGAACCGGTCGGTTTCGTGGGCGAGGAGGAGCGCCTTCTTTCCAAAATTCCGGGATAGGAGCGCGCAATGCTGGATCTCGTTGGCGAGGCGAAAGACGGTCTGCTGTGTCGTGTTCTAGGAGCTTCACCTTGAGCTTGTGAGGTCGCGTCGCGGTTAGAAGCGGCAGCTGCTTCTGCGGCACCGGAAGTTCGTGGAGAGGTGCGCCGCCTCTTTGGCGCAGATTCCTCCATGCTTATTATCAGGCGAGAAGTTTCAAGGTATCAGCATGATGCACATTGACCCAACGGATTGTTCTATATTCCGGCGCAAGCACGTCGACATGGATGCATTGTTGACATGGATGTAGCAGGTACGCGACGGTATCTTATCCAAACAATGTGGGCTCCACCGCCTACTTTTTTTGGGTGCAGCACTTGAAGGTAAGGTACAGAGGTACAGCAGGTACCTCCTCATCTTTACCAACCTGCGACATTTTTCTTGTGATTGAGTCTCGGATTAAAGGTGGTTTACGTACAAGATTTCAACCGAGCTATTCGATTTCTTGTTGAATAAATTAAATTTTTTTCCAACTTCATGAAATATTAAATGGTCGTTGAAAAACTGTCAACAAAGGTACCTACCTTAAGCAATCAAAGGTCTTGTTCAACTGGTCTGTGGTAACGCCAAAGCACTCGGACCTACGGTAGGGTCCTCGGCCATGCGTTACGTACCGAAAATGCTCTAGCCCCAGGGCCCGATGACGTCCAAATCACTAATCGGCAAAGTCGCCATTCCAAGCCGTCGGATTTCCGAATAACCTCACTTTTGAATCTCACGGCCGACATAATCGCGATTTCCAGCACCAACAAATGCGGGCCCGTTACATAAATTCTGCATTGTAACCTCATATTTATCATGATACAGCCCATCAGAGCAGCCGGGAGGCTGTTTGCCGCTCGTTGTGCATCACACCCGCACCGGACCTTGGCCACCGTATCGAAGAAAATCCCAGAACAGCCTTGGCCACAACGGCAGCCTCTTGGCGACTACTACACTCACATCTTGAATACGCCGTCACCTTACCCGTTCAGCGATAAGCCGGAGATACCCCCCAGCTCCGCAGCTCCCGAAGTGCTACCCGAAGACAAGAAGCCAAAGCCTGCAAGGCAAAAGACCGACCAAGATCACAACGCCAATACAAATGATGCTTCGCGAGCACCCTCGAATGCGCCAATAGACTCACCTCCGGTACCGACACCTCCACCTGCAACCGCAGAGGAAGCTGCGCGCAGAATTTTCGGCTCTCGACTTTACGGAGACGAAGAAAAGGCGCAGCACGCCGCAACAAAGCAAGCGCAGTCGACGAACATGGCGGGCGTATTGATACCGCCGCGGCCGGAAGAGCCAGATAACTGCTGCATGAGCGGGTGCGTCAACTGCGTGTGGGACCGCTACCGTGAGGATTTCGAGGAATGGTCCGGCAAGGTCAAGGAGGCTGAGGCAATGATGGCCGAGGCAGAGAGTGTGAGCCAACAAACCGCGAAGGAAAAGGTCTCAGAAGCAGTGGCGACCCCTAAAGTCAGCGGCGACGAGATCGCGAAAGAGTTGTGGGACGAGAAAGCCTTCCAAGGCGTGCCGCTTGGGATCAGGGAATTCATGAAACTGGAAAAGCAATTGAAAGGGAGACACGCGCAAGAGCATGCGACAGGTGGCTGATGCTTTTCCCCTCCTTGGATCGAAGATATAAAGTTGCAGCATTACCCGATACCCTTTTAGATTTGAAGCATGCAGGAAAGATGTGGCCCGCTAGAATAACAGGCATCGTCAACCTGCGAGGAAACACTTTTGTCCGACATCCAGCAAGGTTTGCAGACAGAAAATTTTACCAAAATCCTCAGACCCATTCAGATACTCAACTATAGTGATATTTCTTGGGAGCTGGATATTTCCCATTACCAACCATACTTGTGCTCAACTGAGCCTGGGGGGATGAGGACCCAGCGCATATACAGCGATACAAGATCTTGCGAGCCCATATTGACGAGCACCACAAACATGAACTCGAGCATCAGAAAGCCAGATCACCAAGTCTTTCTCAACCCTCGCAATCGCAGGCCTTTTCTGCTTGTTCTCAGAGCAGCTCTGGATCAGGCTTCCGAGGATGGCCATCTCTTCCTCGAAACCCCTCGTCGTGGAATCTTGGAGATGCTTGTTAGATACCTCAAGTCCATCGTGCGTACCTCCGACGCAACAGAGCCCTCGGAAACAGGCATGGAGCACGAAATGGAGTTTCTAGGCCGGATCGGAGGGTGCCAATCGTGGACAGTTCAAGTTGGCTCTCAGACCCATCACGTCCTGACTACCCGCAAGCGCGATGAACTACGGATTGGAGCTTCTCAGCAATGGCAGTTGAGTGTCGCTTTGCATCAATTCTGGCCTCGCTTGATGCAAATTCCCACTCTTGAGATTCTCCCTCTTGTGCGGATTGGGCCGCCCAACGTGCCTCGCCCGCTCATGCTTCTCCCCACCACTACGCCCAATACGCCGGTTGGCTTGCTCATGGAACACATCCGGCCCCTTAGCGACAAGCAGCTCCAAAAAGGTGTTGACGACTTACACGGTTTCGACACCCTGGGACAGTTGCTGAGTATGCCCCAATGGGCATCTACGATGTTCACTTTACACTTCGGCGAGATGCAGCCAAGGAAGTCCAAGTGGGACTTCTACAACCCAAGCCAAATTGTCGTTCCGTACTACTACGACGCGCTGTCAAGGGACGTGCCATCGAAAATGGGTCACTGGGCTGCGAAGATGGGCGCTACGCTCGCAGTGTTGCATTGGGGCTGCGACTTGGACGGGGCGGGTGTGTTGTGGTGTTTCGGCAGAACGCTGAGCGGCAAGACGCGGGTCTTTGCTACTAATGTACACCTGTGCCGTCCTTTCAACCGGAGCATGGACGGCGTTGTGGAGCAGCTTGTGTCCGCGGCGCTGAGTAGCCCGCACTGGCCACGCCCGAAGAACTCGCCTTGGTTTCGCGACATACCCTTTCCTGGTGGCGATGTACTGGGGCTCTGGAAAACCTTCAGCACAACCTACATAGACGCCAGCAAAGTGGTATTGGCCTCTCGCCGTGTCTCATTCGCCGACGAGGTGTTCCCAAGCCGATTCATCGCTCAGCTAGAACATGCTTGGGCCGCGGCGCCTTCGATGAATATCGATGCAGAGGACTTGTCCGACTGAATTAAATCCAGCCTCGGTGGGTGTCGAAGTCCAATGAAGGAAGGCCTTAATGCCAATGTGAACAACATCTGGTGTCTTCAATCCTGACAACCACCTCTGCTAGGTTTTGTTGAGGTCACTTGCTGACCTCGATTAGACACCATAGCAGTGGCCGTTGCGGGTTTAGAAAAGGAACACATGGCTCTGGAGACGATTTGGAACAGCGAGCATCTGCATAAAGTAGTATCACCAAGATTCCATTTGCGTCCAAGAGTCTTGATAGCATAATAATCATTGTCTCGCTACAAGACATTGTCTTCATCTCGTGATTGAGCTGTACATCACTTGGACGTGTCTACCTGTACAGTCCTCTGCTTCTCCCAGTTTTTTCGGGTCGTCTTCCATGTTTCTCATGTGAATGTTGAAAATTCGTTAACAAAACGCCGCGCCCTGTAAATCCCACTTTTGCCCCAACGATATTTATTTGGCGTCGTTGTTGCCCTGCTCGCGAGCCTGCCTGTCGTGCTCCTCGATGTCCTGGGCCTCCCAAGGGTAGCAGATCCAAACATCGCCGACGGTGCGGGCGGCGTGGTAGTGGTTCTTGACCATGTCGTCGGGCAGGACACCCTTCTTTTGCTTGTCCTTGTTCTATTTTTGGGGGGAAATTTGTCAGTGCCTTACCAGCCAAATGAAGCGAGACAAAGGGGAGGGGAGCACGTACGTGCAGGACGAAAATGCCGAACTCAGTCTTGGGCTGGTCACCGCCGACGCGCTGGCGGGCGAGCTCGACGTCCTTCTCAAGCTCCTTGACGGCGTACTCGAGGGTGGTGCGGGTGTCGTCGACCTCATCGACAATCAGGATGCGCTTGCCAACGAGGTTGGCCATCTCACCCAGGGCGCTGAGATCGAGCCACTGGGTGCGAGTGACCTTGGTGCCAATCTCCTCAATATCGGCATCGTTGCCGAGCTGCTCGTAAAGGGAGAGGCCGATGGCCTGGATGGGAATGTTGGGGGAGCCGGGCTTCTTGAGGAACGAGCGCAGGATACGGGCAGGGACGTAGCCACCGCCGCCGATGGCGATGATCAGCTGGGGCTGGAACTCGGAGAGGAGCTTCTCGGCCGACTCCTTACACAGGTTGTGCACCTATATTTTTGGATTTCGGTCAGCGCACGCTGAGCAAAATGGGCGCGCGTGCGTGCGGATGCGCAGGATTCGTGCGACCAGCAGCCGCAGCCAGTCGCGAACAGTACCGCCGGGCCAGTTGCGCTTGGAGGGACAGTCTCTGCACTCACATCGTTGTAGGTAAGGAAAACCTTCTCAGGCATGGTGGGCAGATTTTTGGAGGAGGGTTGGAGGAGGCTATCACGGCGCGCCAGTCAGTATGAATTTGGTCACACAAACACGATGCAAAACACTGGGCCCTTACAGCGAGGTGGAGAGAGTATACGATCGGAGAGATGCGGAGCGAGATGCCCAAGAGGAGAGGAAGAGAGGGAGAGGAGAGGGAGGGAAAAGAGGAAAGGAGGAGGAGGATCAGAGAGGGTCCTCGATAGAAGTTATCCTGCGTTGACCAAATTTTTTTTAATTTTTTTTCATCTCGTCCTAAAGTTGCCCCTCCACCAAAGGACCCCGCGGTGTCACTGTCATGCTACAGCCAGCCGGACTGGTGCATCATGCCTGCAGCGCAAATTGAGGGAGCTTGGCCACTCTCGTCCCAGCAACGGCGCAGCACAAAGCCTCCTCCATTAAAGCTGCCCCTCACTTAGGCTCTCATTCCCTGCAATATTTCCCGATGGGGCAAAGTGGCTGTAGGGCTACCCTGGCCTGTTATGCCCATGACGCAGGGCGCTGTCGGAATTCGCCGACACAAAGAAGTGAAAGAAATTTGGATGTTATCGATATCCGTTTTTGCTTACATAATGCAAAGCCAGCATAAACTAGGTACGGTACCTTGAGAATGGAGAGAGCATCAGGGCTTCGACAGTAATCTATCTCCCCTGGAGGGCTACATTGCCTGCAAGACCTTAGCCGCATCCGACTCCAACTGCTTCACTCATGCCTCCTAGACCTGCAATTCAGCCGATGTCGTTTCTTGATGATATCCGCAGCCTGAAGGGATTAGCTGTGTCTGCACCAAACTGCTCAAATGAACCTACCTTTTCAGCAATAGCATAAACTGTGGAACAAGTATGTGCGGCCTGCATCAAGCATTAGTATCTGTTCTCCATGCTCAGGGACGCACGAAAGCATGACATACCGGGATGATAGGGATGATGGAGGCATCGGCTACACTCAATCCCTTGACTCCATACACCTTGAGCTCAGCATCCACGACGCCGCCTAGTTTTCGTGGCATCATGACCGCTGTCCCTGAGTTGTGTGCAATCGAAGGACCCGCGCTGCGCTTCAAATACTCATGGATCTCTTCATCCGTTTGTACAGCGGCACCAGGTGCCACTTCCACCGGCCCCAGCTGCTTCAACGCCGCGGTCTCGTGCATGCGTCGTATGAAACGGACATTGCTCGTCATGATCCGCACATCTGTTGGGTTGGTGAAGGTGTGGTAGTCCACGACGGGCTCCGCATACACATCCGTCGTGTTGAGCAGGATAGTGCCACGCCCGACGCACTTCATGAGCACGTTGGAGAGCCTCGAGCTGCCTGTAAGTGGTAGCTCAAGCCATGCATTATCAGGGGCGGCCATCAACTTGGCCAGCTCCCGACGCAGAACCTTGTAACCGGCCAGTTGCTCCTTGCTGTATGACTTAGGGAGATACTCTAACGGATCTTGGGCAAGGTATTCCTCCACAATGGTTTTGTAGCCCTCCGGGTCGATGGCCGTCAATGGCACCTCTCCACCTGTGTTCCCTGTGGAGATTCGTAGGGGACCTGATCGGTGCTCCTCCAGCTCCTTCTGAGCCCATGCGGCGAATTCGGGATCGAATAGGGACACATCTGGGTTTGGTAAGATGTTGGTCGTATCTTGCACAATGTTAGCAGCCATCAATGGTGAGTGCTACCCAGTACCCACAGTTATAGCTAGCACCCACGACCGGATGGTCTTGTAAATTCGAGCCCACGCCGGGAAGATCAACTACTGTGTCAATGCCAGCTTGGTCCAGGAGCCATTTTGGTCCCACACCACTACGCTGCAGCACCTGAGGAGTATGAACCGTGCCAGCGCTGACAACAATTTCAAGATTGGCGCCGACTCTTGCTGTGCTTTTGCTTCCTGCCGTGTTGTCCTCTCTCTTCGTCAATGCTACACCTGAAGCTTTCTTGTTTTTGTCAAACTCAATCTCGTCAACTCGCCATCCCGTCAGAACATGTAGGTTGGGGCGACTTGATGCTGGATCATAGTATCCGTTCACGGCATACGATCGCAATGCAGTTCTGTTGTCCAGCGCGGTGGGATACCAGATGACCCCAAACGCATCCCCACCGGAACCGTCCAGTTGAGGTTCGGCGCCTGCTTCGATGATACCCTCTCTTTGTATGATAGTACCGGGCCATTGGTACGAAGAGAAAGAGAGGTGAATCGGGCCCTGGCCGTACGATTCCTCACCCCACGTCATGTTGTACTTCTCCGTCGCTTCTGTAGAGGGCGCATCGAAGCGACTGCTTTTGATGAAGTAAGGGTACAAGCCCTCAAAGCCCCAGCCCTTGTTACCGACTGCCTCCCAACTATCATAATCTGCTGCTGAGCCGCGATTCAAGAGCATGCCGTTGATGGTTGAGCCGCCGCCCACGCAGCAAGCTGCGAACATGGACACGGCTCGGTCATTCAGACCCGGCTGCGGCAAGGTGGTAATGTTGTACTGGTAGCGCGTCGAGAAACTAAACGAGTTTGGCTGCAGCTGCGCAGGGTCCGTATTGAAGTAGCCGTATTCGACCACTAGAATGTTGACATCAGGGTTCTCGCTGAGACGAGTTGCTATGACTGTTCCGGCTTGTCCCCCACCTACAACGATGAAATCATAGCTATCGAGGAGCTCATCGCTGATGATTTCGGCTCGTTTGAGGATCTCACCCGATACAGTGGGGTGGCCTGCGCTACGACAGACGAGATTCAGTGCTACGATGATAGCTGGAAGCCAGGACTTCATCTTGAGGTTGTTTACAGGTTCAGTTCAGCTAAATGGGAATTGATCGAGCATGCGTTTAGGCCCAACCATCGTATATAGCTATACGCCCCCGATCACGGACTTTCCCCTCCGGCCCCTCACGAACCCCTCGCCGAGTCTGCATCTTAGACGCAGAACCATTCAAAACATACTTCGGTCGCATTGCAATTGTTACGTCCCACTGGTCCATGGTAACCACGATCCAATGAGCATCGTCAATACCACGAGCCAGGATGCTTCAGCTTTGAGGGGTAAGCGCCACGGCTTTGAGTTGGCCAGATCTAGTAATTTCTCTGATTTGGGCATATTGACAGCCCGGCACTTCGCATGTGGAATTCTACAAGGACAAAAAAAGGGGCCGATCTTGGATTAATTCAGTGACCTGTTTCCCTTGGAAGACGTCTCGTACTCGTGGCATTGACCTAAAGAGAAAATCGGAACAACGGATCCTCTTTCTCGGTACGATCATCGTCGTCGCTGACCCCAATCGTATCATCATGAACTTGTCCAAATACCGCCACTTCTCTGTCTCGTTTCTGGTTACTGCCCTTTCCCGTGAAATAGAATGTGAGGAACGCAATTGACAAGCAGATCCAGCTGACGATGCTGGTTATACACCCCTTGGTGTATCGCGGTGCGTCCTTCGCCTGCCAAAGCTGCGGCCCCACAATGCATCCGATGCAGTAAAATATGAAGAATATCGCGCCCACTACAGATCTCTTCGTGTTGCCCTTGACATTCGCTCCCATCAAAGCGATTGCCTGCCCCACTGGTGGAGCGGTCGAACCGGCAAACCAGGTACCAGCAACGACACCCCAGGGCCTATCTTGAGGCAAGAAGAGGAGGAGGAGGCTTCCAAACATTGGCATAATTGCCAAGAACACCCCGAAGAAGCATCGAGAGTTGGGAAAGCGCAATGGTCCAAGGGCTCCAATCCATATAAGGGTGAATGCAATAGCACCGCCGGGGAGGCCGACAAGCATTGTGGTAAGTGAGTCGTACCCGAAGCCGTGAATGACCTTCGACGAGAACTGCGCATCTACATATTAGAGAACTATCGTCATTGTTCCAAACCCAGCAAGACTCACCTTCACAATTGGCGTTGGTAAACAGATGAAAAGCGCCATGGACCCGTATAACCAGGTCCTCGGGTCCGTGAAGGCCTCCCTGAACTGCTTCATGTCGAAATTGGATCTGTCTCGGGTGCCGCGGTCGAGCGCCAACCTCTCGACGGCAACTCTGCGCTCATTCTCTTTCAGAAACCATGCCACAGACGGCTCTCTAGGCATAAATATAATGAAGAGAACTCCCGCGAGGACAGTCAATCCACCACATAGAATGAACATGACGCGCCAGGAGTCAAATGACATCTCAGCCATGCCAATGCCGTACATCATCAAGCCGCCGACGACTTGTGAAACACCGAACATGGATACCCAAACACTTGGCGCATGTTAGCGATTAGGAACCATGGGCTTTTGGCGAGGATCACTCACGCTACCCTGATTGGGTTTTCGGTTCGCTTGTACCAGGTGCCAGTGATGATCATAAATGAGGGCGCCACGGCTCCTTCGGTAAACCCAAGCAGGAACCGAATCGCACCAATACTTGCAAAATTTTGAGAAGCACCAAGACAACCGGCGACTGTTCCCCAGAGGATACTGCGACTCTTAGCAAATATCGTCGTTGCTCAACACTGGCCCAACTTACATGCAGATCCCAACAAATTGGACAACAGAGAAGCGACTCATCAGGTACGCAGCGGGATACTCAGAGACAAGCTGTCCAATGTAAAAGAGAGATACGGCCCAAGAGTACTCGAGGCCACTAAGACCAAGACTCTCCTCCAGACCGAAGACAGAGGCATAGTTAATGCACTGTTTGTCGAGATACTGAAAGAAATAGACCAAAGCCATCAAAGGCATAATGATCCGGTCAATCTTCTTTAGTACTCGTTTTTCTTCGTCTGGATCGACAATGTAGTGCGCGGCCATGGTGTTGTCGACGAGGTCAACCTTGGGGTCGCCACCAAATTCTGTCTCCTGAGTTGCTGGCTTGGACTCCATTGCTGTAAAGTTTCTGGTAACTGGCCACGTAATATATTCAAAGAGAAAGAGGAATAGAACAAGTAGACTTCTTTGCTTGGGATAGTCAATCCGAGACAAGCATGTCAGCGCTGTGGCAGAATTTACAACCAGGGAGGAGCCCACAGCTTAAATAGACATGACTCTTGTTCAAGTCCTCCTTCTAGGCCCAGGTCTCCAGGACATCGCAGGATAGAGATACCGGGGAAGTTTCTGGGGTTTGCGGAGAAAGTTTGGGGTAAGGTGAACCACGTCCGCTGGGACGCCTAGAAATCCGTTTGACTACAGATTCTCGTCGAGGATTTGGCTCGGCGCCAAGTGCGGGATGTCCACCCGCGCTGGATCGAACGTCGGATAGCGCTACCGCATGGCGGAGACTGGCGCCGCATGACCCGCCGTTACAGCTAGGCATTTTGCAGAGCCTCGGGGGAATTTGTCCGATGGCATCTAGATGAAGAGCAAGGGAATATCGCTTCTGGGTTGTAGTGTGTCATGATGATCTCTCTGTGGAAGTTATTTATAATCCCAGAATATCCCCAGCCTCACCCCAAAATGTTTAGTTAGAAGACATATCAAATTTGTACGTCAGCCAACAACGCCATAAGGCAGTTAAACTATCACATTTCCTCCGACTCAATTTCGTGTTGTTAAATCTTTTGAAACCAAAATGGCTCCATCTTTAGAGGTTACGGACAGGGAGTCTGGTTTGAAAACAGCGCAGACCAACATTTATCTGTTGGAAGTCTTCCCCCCAGACGCCGTGGCACATTGCCAGAAGATCTTCGACAAAGTCGTCCTTCCCACAGACATAGAATCGGGCAACTGGCAATCCAATGCCCAGGCTATTCTCGTCCGAGAGAAGACAATCTCTGCTGATGATATTGCCCGCGCGCAAAAGCTTCGCGCAATCGGAAAGCAGGGGACAGGAGTCGACATCATTGACCAGGAAGCCTGCCATAAGCGCGGGATTCCCATCCTAAATACACCTGGTGTCAACGCGCAGTCTGTCGCAGAGCTGGTCATGGCCTTGACCATGGCCGTCAAGCGAGAGCTTCGATCTATATCGCTGAAGCAGGCGAATGGTACGGAGGTCAGAAAGGAGCATTGTTGTGGCAGCATGATGACGGGGAAGGCCATTGGGATCATGGGCATGGGTGCCATCGGAAGCGCAGTGGCACGCATGTTTGGAGGCGCATTTAGCTGCCCCATCTATGCATATGATCCTTTCGCACCAGCAGATGCATGGAAGGACATCTCTCATGTACGCGTTGAAAAATTCGAAGAGATGCTTCCGCATATCGACATGCTCACCTTGCATATTCCACTGAATTCCAAGACGTGGCATCTCATCCGACTTGAACACTTCAAATTGATGAAAAGGGAAGCCATCTTAGTCAATGTCGCTCGTGGAGGTATCGTCAAGGAAGACGACTTATGCGAGGCTTTGGAAGAGGGTTTCATATCTGGTGCTGGACTGGATTGCCATGAAGAAGAGCCACCAACTTTGGCCAGGTACCAAAGGATGTGGCGAACTGGACGAGTGATCAGCACACCGCATATTGGTGCTACGACGGCGGAGACGCAGGTGAAGACCGCGGTGACGGCCATGGATAATGTACATAAGTATTTGACATCGAAGTAAAATATGCGATTCCGCTCACATGATGCTTTGAGTGACCAAGTCGTCATTTGGCTTGGTGAAAAGTGCTGGCCAAGATTTCACGAAGCGGAGATGTAGAAATCTCATAATGAAAGCTATAACGCCTAGCATAACGGTTATCTTCCTCAATGATCGGCAGTTACAAATCATGGCGAGGAGTAAATCAGGCGGAGGATGTAAACTAGATTGATGGTAGTGTCGCATAACGATAGAACATCAACCTTGTAATTCTTGAATGTTATAAGTATCAACATATGAAATAACTCTTTCAAATACTTTAAAAACTCATTTATAATATAATATAATTAACTAAATTTAATCAACATTTTTTAATACTTTTTGCTCCTTCAATGACTTGCTCTCGTAGGTTTCATAATACAGCATTGAGCGAAATTTATGCCGACTAACTTAGGTTCTGCGAACTACGTCATTAAGACAGGCCGGCGCATTCTTAGCTTATGGGCTCTTGTCCTCGGATGTGGAAGCCGCGCCCCTCTCTCAGGTAATTTCATCTGGCCTGTCTCCACCTCCGGGGTCGTAAACAATGCTGCGAGCATGCGGTGTCGAGACGTCGGGCACAAGAAAGGCCGAAAGAGACTAGGATACTCCCAATTTCCTGAGCTTCGAGTGACCCAAAGAGTGATCTCAATCGGTTTCGGGTTAGCAAAATTTAAGTTTCCATGAGTTTGTAGGCTTCATAAGGGAATGATGGCTCAAGGTGTATTCAGTCACTGTATCATCAAATTTCTAGGCAGTCTCGCATCATAACTGGACAAGTTAAACGGTCTATTTTATTAACTACTTCTCCTGAAGGCTTCTCAACAAGTCCGAGTTAGAACGAGCACCAGCGGACAGTAATCCAACATCATGCGCTCCTACGATCCACTTCGCACCAAGCTCATTGATGACCCGCTTTAGGATATCTGGTCGATGGTATAGACCTGCGATGCCCATAAGCTTTCCATGCTTTTTAGCCGCATTACCAACAGCCTCCAAAGCCTCCCAGAACGCTGGTGCATCCCAATCAGGCAGCGTACCAATCTCCGTTGCGAGATCCTGCGAGCCGACTAGAAGCACGTCGCACCCTGGGAGCGCAGCGATATCATCAACAACCTTGAGCGCATCTGCAGTCTCAATCATGATGAAGCAAAGTGAGCCAAATTTGTTCATCTCCTTCATGAACACATCTGGAGGAGGCGACTGGTACTCAAAATGTGGGAAGCCAGCGCTAACAGAACGCTTGCCGTAAGGCGGGTATTTGGTGACCTGAATGGCCTTCTTGGCGTCCTCTGAACAGTTGTCAATCGTCAGCAATTGTGAATTTTAGCATTCGAAGAAAGCATTTATTTCAAAACTTACCGACACCGTGAATGTGAGGCACAATAATACCCATGGCGCCAACATCAAGAGCGCGCTGCATGAATCCGAAACCACACTCGTGGGGGACGCGAACAAAGGGAGTGACGCCTGCGGAAATGCCGGTGATACAAATCTGCGAGGCCTCGTGGAGCGACATGCAGGTGTGCTCGAGGTCAATGAAGAGCGAGTCGTAGCCATTGGCTTTGGCGATGTGGACAATCTCTCCTCCACGACATATCTTGAGCCCGAAAGACGTGCATATCTTGCCCTGAGCTGCAAGATCGAGGAGATTGTTCCTGGCTATCGAAGTCGCTATTGGCAGAGAGCCCATCCTGGATGTTTTCGGAACTTGGGGTTTTTGTGTGAAAGTTTCAATCAGATCTCAGAAGTCAGAGTTTCGAGTATTGGATATGCCACACGCGCTCAAGTCAAGCACCTAGCTTTTCTTGGTCCTAACCCTTGCAAGTATTAACTCTTTTAAACGTTTACCTTTGTCCTACAGGAACGATTACCACGAGTATTGAAGAGCTGTGGGTCGCAAAGTGCGGATGTCGTTCCCGAGGCCTCCCTGGATTAGTCTTTGAGCGGGAACCAAATCCGCGGAAGCTGAAGTGATACGAGGTCATGCCCCAGGCTCGGAGGCTCATTCCGCACATTGGTGGAAATCTAATACTCTTCTAATGGACGATGATTGGGACAATAAAAGCATACATGTTCATTCGTGCCACTGTTTTCAAGCTCCGTTATTTGCCCACTTGCGCTACAATGCATTGTAGTTACGATATGCAGCAGCAGCGGTAAAATGTTAAGACTGTTCTTTACATTTAGTTTTGACTCCAATCAAGTTGTTTCAACGCAGGCGAAGACTTGTGTCCTTGGCTCCAGGAGCTCTACTGCGAAGCTACCAACAGTAGCGTTGGGCTAGTGAGACTAGCATGGGCCGAGGGCATGATGTCCTACTAGTAGTCATTTATTCTGGAATGTGGGGTGGCTTCGTCTTTCCTCCTTCATCTTCTCGAGAGCAAACCCGATGTGTCGCAAGTATTTGGCTCTGGACTATGGCCATTCGCACACTTTGATTTGAAGCATTTCTCCGTGTCTCTCCCAAGCTCACCGCCATGTTTCGTGTACTGGTGACATAGTGTGCTACGCTACGATGCAGCCCGCTGAACCTGAACCAGGGTGCAAGCGCTTCAAGCAGTCGCACAATGCTTCCGAGGCCGCGCGCACACGCACAGCGTATGTGCGATTTTCCTTACTGATGACTGATTGCACCTGACGTCCGTTTAGTTGCAACAGATGTAGAGACCGTAAGATCAAATGTTCGGGAAGTCATCCCTGTCGGTACTGCACCAAGCAAGGGACACCTTGCGAGTTCCCAGAACACGAAAAGAAGAAGCTATACTCAGTGACGTACGTTCCTTGAATTCCATATGACGAGTAGGCTTACATCAAAGATTTCGCAGCTATGTAGAGGCTCTGGAAAAGGAAGCCTCACAAGGCAGAGGGGATATAACAAGTCGTAAGTCGGACTGTGGTAGATCTGCCTGCGCCCAAGTCGACCACTGTTTGCTGAATAGTCCGAACAGGAGCCACTTCTTCTCAACAACGTTTAGATGGACCAGAAGTCGAAAGGAGTGGGCATCTTCAGACCGAAAACGAGCTTCCTGAGCAGGAAAATGCCGTCTTTACTTTGGCCGACACGACGAGAGACTCGTCGCAAGCATCACGTGCGTAATGGCCATCATCTGTGCACGCAGGCGACGCAAACCCTTCATTTGACTAAACCTGGTACTATAGCCATCGTCCCAGATCCTATCATGTCGTCAAGTCAGCGCTTTGGGTCGCACATCAAGGAGCTTGCCATCGAAGCTGCCAGATCTCAGAGCTCACCAGCGGTCAGCCGACTAGAAGAGCTAGATGACAACGTCTATAACGTTGTCGGCAAACCCTTTTCAGAAACTCCTAGAGATAAAAGTCTTCAATGGCCTACGCAAGAAGCTGCCCATGTGCTGCTTGACACCTTCCTCGGTTCCTTGGGAGCTGTTCAACACCTGATTGACTCACGAGCTTTCTCAGACCGTCTGGCCATGTTTTACGAGAAAGCAGATACCGCATCTCACGATGATCTTTGGGATGTTGAGCTGCTACTAGTTTTAGCCATAGGTGAACTTTTGACAGGCATGCCGCAGGAAATGCCAGGCTTGCCCGGCACGAAGTATTTCCAGGAAGCACTGGAGCGGATCCCTTCGAGCTTCAATAGTCTTCGCACTGCCGGAACACTCGCCATCGAGATCATGGGACTCACAGCCTTCTATCTTCAATGCGCCGATTGCAAAGACGATGCATATCTTTATGTAAGATGCGCAGCAATGCCTTTTAGCTCATTGCCATTAACGAGCCGTTAATTAGGCAGGAATGGGTCTGCGACTTGCAATGACGATGGGTATGGCCCGGGGGACCAAGGCGGTCGTGAGACTACGATCAGATCGTACCCACCAAAATAGGCTATGGTGGACTATCTATATGCAAGAACGGTATGGGATTTAGTAACGCGTCTCAGCGCCCAGCTGATTCCTCTGATAGTCGGTTAGCAGCAGCAACCGGCAACCCTTTTGGGGTATGCGATGAACTCATAAGCACCAGCTTGCCACAGGACTCTCCAGGATTTCCATCCGCTAGTACACTCAACTTCAACATCGGCGTGGCACGGATTACAGGTGATATTATCCAGGGTCTGTTCACCACTTGCATAGAGCCAACTACAGCATGATACTAACGCTACCGCAGCACTGTACAGCCCCCAAAATAACTCAGAGAAGCGCTTCATCCTTCAAGTCAGCAAGATACTTTCTGATCTTTCCGATCTCCAAAGCAGAATGCCGATACACCACAAAATTGATTTTGTGGAAGAGATACGCATATCTTCGCGGACTAGCGCCACACTCTACTTGATGTTACTGCAGGTGGGAGATTTCATGACTTCGGGATGAGACTTCGAACTCACGTCTGTAAAGGCAAAGATGCTCACAACACGACCGATCATTTTACATGCGGCCAGGATGGTGCTCACAAAAGATGGTGTGGGGCCTAATCACGAGACGAATGCTCCGTTCGACAAGTTCTGCAGCCTATGCATTGAGGACGCATGTGATACGTTGAGAGTTCTACAAGCTCTGCGGACTCAGAATCTCTTGTGTGAGTCATAGCGATCATGTTTTACTACAGAATTGGGACTTAGTAACATTCAAACTAGCGAAATTTGGCTTCTTCGACCTCGATGCGGTCTTCTCAGCCACTTTCGTGTTAATCTTGGCCTGCAGAACTCACCTAAACTCGCCAGAAACAAAGAAATGGCTACCGATCGCCATATCTTTACTTGAATTTCTCAGGGAATCAGGGAACAAGGTTGCTGACAAAAGGCTTGCAGACATCCAGCAAATGTGCTCATACCTTGAAGTATCCCTCGAAGATAGCACAAACCAGATGTTAGCCATGCCAGGTGTGACCGCAAACTCTCAGCGAGCCAATTCGTCTGCGCTCCACAGTCTTCAAGAGGTGGCTGAGGCTCCAGCATCACAGGAGCCCCAAGCACAAATCATGCGTGAAGGCGATATAGAATTTGACATCTTTTCGCTGACCGAGGGTGACCTTGATGGCTTACAGCCCTGGGATACCAGTATGTTTACTCTGAATGGGACTATCGAGGTGGATTGGGGAGAGTTTGAACGTGTCACGAGCCAGTTTCAGTGAGATACTTTACATCTTCAAAGCCAGAACCTACGCGAACGGTCCGTTGCGGATTCATTGGCGTTGTCAAACCTTTCTTGGAACGGCAAATTCACGGCGAGCGAAAAGCGATACCTCATCGCCACAATATTACATCTGGATACAACACATATGATGCACCTGGATAGGTCAACTAAAAACTATAAATGGATAGACCGTTATTTTTTCATCAGAGCCACAGTCTAGACTTCAGACTATAACGTTCAACGGTGCATCAGGGTTCGATACCTCAATGGCTTCGGAGAGCGAATGCAGTATATAATTCTTGTCGTAGCCGGGGACTTTTCCCACCCAACCCTGCTCAAACCCACCATCACCAAACCTCGTTGCTCCAGCACGCAGCCGTACATTACGTTCTTGTTCATTCACATACCACATCTACTCAGATCCTCAAACTTGCAACAGAATCCACTCTCAAGAGTTCCTAGATCCCTTTATATCTACAGCATAATCTTCGACAACGGTCAAGCAAGATGCAGAACGGGTTCCAAGAGCTTTACACCATGACTCCCCCCAACAATAACCTACAGATCACCGACGTCGCAGTGGGCACCGCATCTCCACAGTTGCACCTGAACACCTCAGCTGTGATGTACATAGATTCCATTCTTACGACACCAGAGCACCACTACTGTCAGAAAAAGGCACAGATCGAAGGGGTTGTTGATTTGGCTGTGGAGGAGTTTTACAGGTTACGTGAGGATATGACTAACGTCTTCCGACAACACCCGGTGAACCTGGACATTATAGCAGATCTAGTCTTTTTGGCTCATGAAGTGCATAGCTGCACTATTACGCGAGTCAATCGGCATCTCCAAGAACTCAAAGAATCCTTTGCCGCCCATCGTGAGGCAGAGCTCGCCTCCATCATGGACCGACATCCAACGCGCTTGTGCTTCATCGTACACAAGTGTGCGTTCAACCTCCTCTGTAGCTTTCGCTGCTCCAGACACGCACTCACTTGGCATCACAGACGTTTGACGACAAGGCTCGACGAAGCTCTGGAAAAGGTTATTCAGCATCAAAGACTCATTTTCCTTGATGAAGGTAACACAATCGACTCGTATTGGTGAATGATTGTCAATTGGACTGGGGCAGCGCAAGGAGATGGGGGCCTTGGTTGGTCAAAAACTGAGGTGTTTACGGTCAGATATTTCATGGCCTTGAGACCAATCATCAAGCGAATCATTAAGCGGTAATTCGCAGTATGTGCACAGGCAGACAGGATATATCTTGTAGTTGACGGATAGATGAACGTGCCGTCAAATCATACACAGGTTGAATTCTACGTCGTCGCCAAGTTTGCTGCTCATTGTTGTTGCTGATTGTCGTTGTGTTCTTTTTCAGGTGACGTCTTAAATGCTCCAAGTAGTCCTCCCTGGTGCTAATGTGAGCATAGATGGGTATGTTGATGAATACAAAGGGTAACGAGCGCCTGATAATTCGTATTGGCACCTTTTACGTCCAAATGAAGCTGAGTGTAGGAGCAGTTTCTAGAGCGCGAGGACTGGACAAGTATCCAGTTCTGGATCACAATGTCCGCATTACAGACAGGAAGTCGTAGATTTCGCATGAAATCCCACATCCCGAGCCCGTGATAATACTTGACTAAAACAACGAGACACATGAGCACGATTTTAAGTTAGATCACAATTTTTAAAAAAACCCCCCATTATTTCTATTTGTGAATCTTTTTTTTTTTTAAAAAAAAAACACAAAAAAAGAGAAAAAAAGGAGGAAGAGAACTTCCCTCTACATCATCGCAAGCGAGTAAGACGACTAGAACTTCGTATTCTATTATACTAACCTACTCTGCAAACCGATTGTTGAGTTGCTGCCTGTATGTAACTTCTACGGACTGCCTGTTCCGCATACTTCGCTTGTGGCTCCCCACCAGCAGTCACTCGCGGGTGAGTTGCTCTGTGCACCAACGACCCTGCATGCTAGTTCTCATGGCGCTTCCAGCTGAAAAGATCACACCCAGCTGGGGATACAAGTAACTCCACTTTGGATGGCACTAGAACAAAGGGTCCTAGCCCACTGCTCGACCCCAAATCTCGCAGTTCCTGGCGGGTTGGGCGATGCGCCCTGGCGTGCGCCTGCAGCACTGCCTTGCCTCAAGTTTGGAGATTTCGAGAACCACATAGTTTTGCCACAATCCAAGACGAGCAATAAACAGGAATGCTTCGCCCTTCTCCTCATCTCAATCCGATCTCTATTTGAAGTGAGCTAGGTCTCTCGAAGTTGAAAGTATTGGCAATTCCGGCTTGCGGTCGGTGAAACTGCACAGCGACAAGAATTAACTGGATTCGCGGCTCTCAACCACTACCGGGTGCCTTGCTTCAAAATGTCGACCACTTTAGTTCTTGACAATTTCTCTCTTGAGGATGTGGTTTTCGCAGATGCAACGCCAGAACAAAGGGTCCTTGCTTGGCGTCTCAACGGCGCTTCATGGGCTGAGCCTATGACAATTGATGAGTATGTCGGTCGTGAACAGACACTTGCACAAACCGAGCTCTCCCGCAATGGCGGCACAAAATACTACGTCCTCTACCACCGGGATGATCCCAACGTCATTCTGTCGAGTTGCGAAGCTACGAGCAAGAAGGTCTTAATCGCCGACTCCCAGGGCTCCCGCATCTCGGACGCCTACTCCATCGCAAGTGTGTTCACCGATCCACGTTATCGCCAACATGGACTCGCAAGCCACATGCTTAGGGAGCTGCAGAAAGCCGTCGACGAGACTACCGAGTGTGGCGCTCTGTACAGCGATATTGGACGCAAATACTACACAAGGCTTGGATGGCGCGATGCTCGGAGCCCGCAGGTGGCGCTCAAGATGGATCCCGATTTCCAGCCCCCTCCGATGTCGTCCCAGGCCAGCGTCTCTCTCCTGACCGGAGATCAAGTCAGCGCCTTGTGCGACAAGGACATTTCGGCGCTGGAGAAGAAGTTCGAGACCCTCGCCGAGCTGAAGGACGGCAACACGCACATCGCTTTTGTCCCTTCTTTCACGCAGTGCTCGTGGCACTTTGCCCGCGATGCGTACGTGGCCCGAGTTGTGCTCCAGCGTGAACTGCAGTATAGCGGCGCCGCCACCGCCGACGGTGCCTCGTGGCTGTACTGGGATCACGACGTCCGGGAGAAGAAATTGAAGATCTTGCGAATCGTGCTTACCGAGACGGACTCGCCAGAGAAGCAGACTGCCGACGCGAGGGCTCTGTTAGAGGCGGCGCTACGGGAGGCAAGCGATTGGGGGATACCAACAGTCCTGGTATGGGATCCGAACCACCATGTTACTACTGCCACAACAGACATCTGGCGCGAGTCTGGACCAAAACTTCATCTTGTCTTCGATGAGCGCGAATCTGGCTCAATTCCGAGCTTGAGGTGGCGGAATGGACAGGAGATAAGCAATCTCAAGTGGGAGGCCAACGAGTACTATGCTTGGTGTTGATGCAAAAGTTATATGCCACGGCGTAGAGTATTCTACTCCTCAGATCGAGAATATAATACCAGGAATATCTAAGCCAGCCCAATGTCCAGATTGGTGTAGAAGGTTGTGAAAAGCACGATTCAACGCCCCCAATGTCCCAAACCTTAGATGCCGCCCTCGTCCGTTTCCAATAACGCCGTGATTGCATCCCGAAACCCAGCCTCCATACCTTGTGCGATGCCTTCAACAAAAAGGTTTTTATCCTCCATGTAAGTCTCCCGCCACCTACCATCCCACCCGAAGAGCTCGTCCAGCGCCCTCAACACGGCCAAAACTCCCTTTCGAGGGTTTTTCTTTACCATTTCGCAGTAATCATCAAGAGCTTCCTCAACCAGTTCGTCAACAGCGCCGCAAAATGTCGTGACGGCCGCAGGATTTATAGCTGTTTGTATGCCGGCAAAGACGCGATGTCGTTGAGGCTGATTCAGCGCCCGTGATCCAAGCTGGTCCATGTCGGCGGCGAACACGCACCGTTGAAGGTAATGTGCAAGCCTGGCCTTGACTTCGGTGGGAAGACCAAGCTCTACGACCTCCAGGTAGCGCTGTATCTGTTCGCGAACTGAATTATAACTGAAGTCCAAGTGGCCTTCCACCCATTTTTGTATCCCCTTTGTCCAGGATTGCATCTCATTCCTGGTCATCTTCTCGTCTTCCACTCTTTCCAACCCTAGTCTCAGGGCTTCTTGTTTGATGACTTCCAAGACTTGGGATAAGGAGATACCAATCGTGGCATATCGGATCTCTCTCCAAGCCGTGTCCCAAAGCACTCCGCGAATCGTGTCAGAAACATCTAGCTGCCCCCCGAGCTCCAGAGAAATGACGTGAAACAATGCATCTGTTGTCGTCAGTGATGGGCAGACGTCGTAGAGACCGTCTAGGTCTGTTGCGTCCTCGACCTGCACGAAGCCGTCGTTGAGGGGATGAATAATGGTAACTGATATGGGCGGTCCGTCCCAATTCTTGACAGCCTTGGCGAACTTTTCTACCACGAGGAACTCATCGGGTCCGACAGAGCCCATTGAAATGTATATGAGGCAACCGCCAAGTACGCGCATCAAATGGACAAACATGTCCCAAAGAGGTTTGACGCCGGCATTTGCACGCTGAAATGCGGGAATATCTATGTTATGTTGCGATAAAACTGCACGTCTCTGGTTGATAATCTGGAAGAGAAGTGATGCTATTGCCGATTTGACCGTCATGCCTTTTGCCCAAATGAGATATGCCGACGGTATGTGAGGACTCAGTGCACGCTGCTGAGCAACCCATTGAAGGGCATGTTGCGAATCTGGAGCATCGCAGAATCCTTGGTTAAATTTGCTCGCCGAGCGCATCACAGATGGCAAATGTCGTTGCTCCTCCGAGAACCACGTCTCCCAAGCACCTGACGTGACTTGGTAGGTTGCAGCCAGCTCTTCGTGATAGTGAGCTTCGTGTGCAAATCCTTTGAACAGTGTCTCCTTTATCTGAAGGAAGAGGGTCTCGGAGGTCGCACTAGATGCGCTGTCTGCGGCGGTATAAGTTCTCCTATAGCGGCCACTGGAGTATACCAATCAACTTACTGCTCAGAGTCCTTTCGAACAGGGTTCGCTGGAGGTTTGGATCCACAGCTTGTTGAGCCATGCCATACATAGCCTGTAGAATAGTGAAGTCTTTCTGTATGTGTCGTTCAAGCGTTTGTATGCGGGCTTTCACATAACCAAACCGCTGCTCAAAGGGCTGCGTCATCGACGACCAAAGCTTTCCTGAAACAATATTAGATGATTTAGGGATTCTAAAGACATGGAGCAACTTACGCATTTTGTTTTGCTGAAAATGCTCTATTACTTCTTTCAGAAAGTCAACTACGGCGGCGTACAGCATCGACGTGAGCTCCAGCATGCGGTTGGTCGGAAACATCTTCGTGCAGACCTCTACCCTCGACAAGTCCAATCCGATTTCTATTAGCATGTCCGTTATAGACACGAGCGGGTCACCTCGACTTTTCATCATCTGCACAGTACTTAGCGTCACGTTACGTGCCAAGCCATGCGTTCGCGTGGAGGGTGCATGTTACCGACAATTAGAATTAGTTTCATCCCACCCCAAATTACCGACAAGTAAGAAAAGTCAGCTTGGCAGAGTACGTCGAAGACACCATGAAAATGATGCAGGCTATTTACGAAGTCGGAAACATGAGACTTTGCTGGGCTGGTCGACAGGATTTCCGTCGCAGTGTCAATGAGCGCCTTCTCACCGCCGACCTCCGGGTCGGCAAGAGAAACCTCCTTGGAGGTTTTCCGGATGAGCAGGAAGGCCTTGGCATACGCTGCTCTGGCTGCCGCCATATGCGTTGCCAGTTGCTGCTCATGATTCCGAGACGCCGGCGCCGCAAATCGAATTACGGCTTCGTCCTGCGGGTTCCAGACAACTGGTTGTGGCGGTCGGCCTACTAGGGCCCCGGAAGTCGTGGCTTTTTGAAGATCCCCATTACGTTTGCGAACGCCGATGGGTATCGAGACGACGGCCGTCGACATAATGTCGAGACGTTAAAGCTGGACTCATACGGCGATCAAGAAATACGGGAGTTGTGGGACTGGCGATTTCGGCTGACCCAGTATTGGAAGAAGAGGGAATGGCTAATCATTGCGGCTCAGCAGTACCAGCAGCTTCGAGGGTCTCACTTCTGGTTACGCTGCCATCCCTATCTGGATCATCCAACGACATGGGTGCCCTCCGCTCTCAGCTAGCCCGGCCTGGAGATAAAACTCCGCAGTCCAGAACCCGAGCCACGATCTGAGGCTGAAACAATGAAAACGGGTAAGAGCCGACAGGGGCCTCTCTGCCTCTGTTATTCGAGCTCAGAGAAGATATTAACTAGGCATGCGGAGACGGGATGCCGACGGTCGAGAGAACGTGTCAGGTGCGCCACGAGGGTTGACGCTGTACCATCTCATTGGCTCCTTGGCCCACGCATCGGGATAACGGCATTGACTGGGCTGAAAAGTCGAGACGGGATTGATTGGCAGGTCCGGTCTGGAGTGGGCGATGTAACCGTGGCTGCAGCTGACTATCGATTACCGCCCAGGGGGATGCGATAGCTCACGAGAGCTACCTTGCGACCGGCGCTCGTAATCCTAGCAATCTATCATGTCTTGTTATGCATGCATGATACTTGGAAGTCTGGATTGTGGTAGAGCAGAGCACCTGGCAGGGCGGATGCACGGGAGCAAGGGCAGTCAGGGCATGGCTCAGCAGTCGGGAGGAATACTCTGATTGTCTGTCCAGATGAGCGGTAATCACAATATTCTGGACCCAAATCTATTACTCGCAGAGCTGGCGGGTGGCGCATACGTGTTGCTTGTCGCTTGGGGCACACAACCACCGAAGGATTCCGCTGTCTTTGGGCCACCCACCACCTATCCTGCGCTGGCGGTTTCGGGCAGTACGGCGATGAAATCAGATTTTTTACGGATCACTTAGTGCCGTAGGCTGAAGGGACCGCAGTATGGGAGGCAGGACTCGTAAGAGCCACCGCAGCCGCAAAGCAACTTCGTTGGATGACATGGCATTCGGCGTGTCAAGAAGTTAACATGTTGTAGATTCCCAACAATGTCAGTTACAATTAGAAATGGAGCTACACTCAGCCGTACTTGAGCAGTGTACTTTCCTGTGGTAGAGCCTTGATACAGTAAACAAACAGTTATTCCATTCAGCATGTTTTCAGGCTTCATTGAGTCGTTCAGTGGATTATTATAAGGCTGGAGAAAAAGAGAGGTTTAATTCCACTCGTGTATAGAATTTAATGCCGTGGAGAGGGGATACCCAATAGACTCTAGTCAAAGTTTGGACAGCAGCTCGAGCATCAGCTTGCCAGTACTCGAGGCGATGCGATCGGTCGAAGGACTCAAGCAGCGTTCGGCGAGCGAAGAAAAGATTGGAATGACCAGGAAATTTACATTAGAGACAAGAACCGAAAAAAAAGTACAATAAATTATCGAAGCTTCCATAGCGCATGAGGTGCCGTCCCTTAGCCCAAAGGTGGCCTGAATCACCAATTGACTGGTGTGAAACAAGAAAGATGTACACCAGCAATTCCACCTACAGGATCGACTCGTCACGGGGTGCACTATTCCTAGAAAGCGTGCAAAGTACGCCATTCTTGCAAGTCATAGCCAAGGCATATGTTTCCAGCCATGGCCTCCCGTCCATAGACCTGATTGTCTCAAAAGTCTGCACAAATCTTGCTACAAGGTAAGTCACCTCCTGCATTGCAAAGTGCTCTACGAAGTGGTCAGCGATGCGCTTCAAGTCTTGCATTGATACTCACGTCCAAGGCATATGCGCGGCCCTCCGTTGAATGGGAGGTATGCCCACCCCGGCCTCAGTCCTTTCCACCTTTCTGGCCGAAACACTTCAACATCCTTGCCGTAGATTGTCTCGTCTCGATGCATAGAGTATACGTTGTACACAATGACTGTTCCCTTGCTGACGAACACCGGTCCAGTCCCATCTCTGCCACCTCCTCGAGGAAGCGTAGTGTCTCTCAGCGCGACTCGAGCATTTGAAGGAATTGGCGGATGCAAACGAAGTGCTATTCAAGTTAAACACTAGATTACAGGTCCATAGGAAAGTGCTTACACTCTTGAATACACCACTTGAGATATTCCACATCCCTCAGCTGTTCCGTCGTAGGTGGCTCTTTGCCAAGAATCTCCAAGACATCACCTCTCAGTTTCGCATAGATTGCCGGCTCCTTAGCCAGAAGAAAGAACAGGTTGCTGAGCAAGCTGGCCGTGGTGTCCCGACTCGCCAGTAGGATATGAAGTATCTGGTCACGTATGTCCTTGCTGCCCATGTTCGCTCCCTGCATCTCTTGAAGAAGATCGTATCGCACTGGTAGCTTTCCCGCCTGTCGTTGTCTAACACATTCGTCGACGTACTCGTCCATGAAATTGAAGACGCGATGTTTCGCCTGTGATGCTCGAGGACGAATCGCAAAAGTTTGAAGAGGGCCCATTTGCATGTTCTTTGATGCAGCTTCAGAGCATATCGCGTAGTCCCTCAGATACTGCTCCTTGGCTCCATGATCTCTGGTAGACTTCAGCATATGTGTCGAGTTGTTCAGGAGGAAGTCTGTCGCAATATCCATCGTGAGGGCAAAGAATAGTGGCTGTAAGTCAATCTTTGCTCCATCTTCCGGTATTATCTGCAGAAGCGCCTGGAAATGCTCTTCCAGTAGCGGCGTCAACGATATCATGTTGGCTTTGGTGAGACTGGGCTTCAGGGCAGCGCGAGAGTGTGACCATGAATGGCCACTGAGAGTAAATATGCCGCAGCCTAGGAAGGACGAGATTGCAGCAACCCTGATCCAAGGAAGCTCGAAATCCGCAGAGTTTGTAGCCAAAATATGCTTGATGTTGAGGCTCTCGCAAGTGTAGATGGTCTCCCACGCCCATCGCTTTGACGTATAGGTCACACCGAGTTGGCGGAAACTGTCGTGCGCCTCGACTATGCACGAATCGGAAGCCTTCTTGAAGATCAAATCGAAAATGAAGTCCAGGCCAAAGCAGGGGTCTCTTAGCGGAGCTTTGCTCTTGATAGGCTCGCATCCGGCCTCCCTCATAAATTGAGACCGTTG
Source organism: Paramyrothecium roridum (assembly GCA_003012165.1). Taxonomy (NCBI): domain Eukaryota; kingdom Fungi; phylum Ascomycota; class Sordariomycetes; order Hypocreales; family Stachybotryaceae; genus Paramyrothecium; species Paramyrothecium roridum. The sequence goes on from PXOD01000968.1 coordinate 26,058, forward strand.
GGTCGCATCCTTCCACAATCTGACGAAAACAACAACGAGCAGAATGGCTGCTAATAGAGTCCCATACCAATACACAAGAAGATTCAACATGATGTTAAGGCTTTGAGAAGCTTAGATTGATTCTCTCGTGTAGGCAATTACAGAATCTCCAGCAACTTCGCATCCATAACAACGCAAGAGCAGGTGGCAAGCTATTTATCAAGGCTTTGTAATAGTCCAAGTCTCTAATTTTGTCTGAAGAGGCTCCGAACCAACGATTGGAATCCCTTGTCGATGCTGAAAAGTGAGGCAAAGAGCAAAGTCTTCGTCATCTAGACATAGTTCCTACCATATGCTCAATAAGACCAGCTCGTTCCGACACATTTACTCCCTACGGAAGATCCATGCGGAGGACCGGCTTGCCATCTCGATGGTAGCTCTCAACTGCCCGAACAGCCTCACCGGGCACATTTTGCCGGTTTTACTCGTCATACTCCGCTGTAATATCGGAGCCGACACTTCATAAGTCGAGCCTGCAAATACCTAGACAGATCGGCACTACCTAGCCAATAGAATTCGGCCTGTGCAAATATTCTATGCTTGTTATTTAGTGCCGAATGAAGCAGCACAAACTTGGTTTCCGAGATCTGAGCAGCGAAATCTTGTCCGACGTCTGCATGTCTCGCTTCGGAGACTGTGAACAGGAAAAACGCTTCGGAGGTGGTCATGGGCGCCAATCAATGCTGCGAGCCGAGGACTATTGACTGGAGTTGACGAAAAGGCTAGGCAGCGCCGAAGGCAATCGTCTTCGTTGTGAATCGCCTTTGTGCCAGTCTCTTGATCACTCCTGTTGTGTCACAAGAGCGACGTTAATGCCGCCGTAGGATTGACATGATTCATCCGATGTGCTCTTGCTTAATATCTTTCCTGGTCGCACCATATCCTGCGTGCTTGTACAGAAAAATGCTGCATACAGAGGTGCAGTTTATAGAGCAAGGATTAACACCGTTGTAGACCACTTGCAAGTTGGACACACATGTGTAGCACTCAAGCCAATGACTGAAATAGGCGGCACCACGCTGCTTTCCCCTACGCCTCCAATATCGACGGCTGATGTTTGTGTGTTACATCTGCAGAAAAAATGCGGGCATCTACCGATTGACATGACGATGCGGCACCGTGTCTGCACTTTTACGACAAGGGCGGCGGATGTCACTTCGGCGCAGTCATGTGGCACAGCATTGTCCGCACGGGGGAATTATTCTCGGGACTCGAAGATGCAGATCTGAGGCTGGATCATGTGTATTGTTTCTCGATGAATACGAGTTCCAGCAAATGCGGCAACGCGAGTTGTCGCTGATTGCATCAAAGATGATGTCTTTGTTGCCGAGGTTGCGAATATTCTGGCTATGCTGGTGATTCAACCACGATATGGTATTCCGAAAAGCTACGTTGCCATGTTCAGAGTGTACAAATACGAGCCATCGTTTGCATCAAAACATTGTGTTTTTTCTCTCAGTGGTGAACCACCTCGATTACCGGTTACTCTTCTGTCATCAGACACGTTCCAATATGAAGTCAACTGAGTTGCTTTCTGAAGCTCACGGAGCTCATGTAGAAGGGCTAGACGTTAGTCTTTGGGAGCATTTCTGTACCCAGGTCTCGGCATATCCAGACAGAGAAGCTCTTGTATCCCTCTGGCAGTCTCCTCAGCAATACACAAGGCACCCACCTGTTGAAAAGGCCAAGGAACTACAGTGTTCAAGGCTCTCATATCTGGAACTATGGGAATGCGCAGAGTCACTGGCAAGCGTGCTGCAGTCTCTCGGGTGCGGCCACGGTGGGCACATCGTAGTGGTACTGGGCAATTCGATTGAATGGGCACTTCTTTTCTGGGCTTGTACGAAGATAGGGGCAACATTCATTGCTCTTGATCCAGGTGCTATAAGCGACATGCAGGAGATGTTGTCGTTTGCAACGCCGCGGCTCGTGGTTGTGCAGGACGCGGTCGACGCGGCTGCGGTCGACGCTCTCGGTTGTGAGAAGCTGCGGGATTCAATTCGCATGCAGTGCGCAGGACCAGCTGTCGAGGGTTGGATCGGGCTTCTACCTCGGTCTGCATCAAGAAGTGATCGCCCGGCGGCTGCGGTGGCCAGGTTTATAAAGTCCACCGCCGAGCAACCTCGTGGGGGCGTCGCGCTCGTCATCTTCACAAGCGGCACGACGGGAGCTCCCAAGGCCTGCCCGCACACCCAAGCAAACCTTGTTTCGCAGACGGATCCCTTCGATCGGAACCCGGATGTCTCGGTAATCGACCGATGGCTGGTCCACACTCCGGTATGCCACATGTTTGGGATAAACAATGCCCTACGGGCGTGGAGGACGGGCGGGGCCGTTGTGTTCCCGTCGCAGGCATTCGATCTGGCGTCGACGATGCGAGCGCTCGTGGAGGAGCAGTGCACCGTCATGTCAGCCACGCCGACGCTGGTGCGAACTCTTCTGGCCCAACCAGACCTGCCCGCGGCGGCGGCGCTTGCTCTAGATTTTGTAACGCTTGGCGGGACAATCATCAGCGAGACGGATGTTCAGCTGTGTCGTCATCGACTTCATGCCACGACGGCCATCCAGGCGTACGGGCTGAGTGAGGGTGCGCCCTTGATCAGCTGGGCCAGAGACGACGCTCTGTTGCGCGACAACGGCTACCACGCCGGCGTCGGCAGAGTGCTCCCAGGGGCATCAGTCCGGATCTGCCGCCGCGGCACGCGAGAGGTGGTGCGCCGGGGGCAGGTGGGCGAGTTGCACGTCGGCGGGCCCTCGGTGATTGCAGGCTACATTGAATATGGATATGGAGATGGTGGTGCAGGTGCAGGTGCAGGTGGTGGTGCAGGTGGAGGTGGGAGGGCCGATGCGGAGGAGGTGAAGGAGGGCGTCTTCTACCATGCGGCTTCGCGAAAATGGTTCGCTACCGGTGACCAAGCACGCATGGACCAAAGTGGCGTGATATATGTGCTTGGCAGGTTCAAGGACATGATCATTCGCGGGGGGGTCAATATTCAGCCTGCAAGGATTGAAGCCATGCTGCTGGAGCGGCACGGCGCGCAGGTAAGCAATTCGCATCTACTGATTAAACTTAATTTGATGGGCCGGACTATCAATTTGGGTTAATGTTCATGTTCATGTTTGCGGCCCCGGTCCGATCGGGGCTGGGGGAGGGAAATCCCGGTCCTCACGATCACGATCACGATCACGGTCACGGTCACCAAGACCAAGTTGATACTCCTAGCCTCGCGTCGCGCGGGGGGGGAAGATGCTCACAATCACATCACCGTACCCCTCCATGGCCAGAGTCGACTAACACCACATCAATTAGGCCCAGGTGGTTGGCGTGCCCGACGCCATGGTCGGCGAGGTGGCCGTGGCGGTGGTGCGCGAGCTTCCCCCGTCCCTGTCGTGCGAGCAGCTCGTGGCCGACGCCAGGAATCTGGGCCCGGCCTTCGCATTGGATGGCGCGTACACGATGGAGCAATTGCGCCTCAGCCAATTCCCGCAGACGGCGACGGGCAAGGTCAGGAAGGACGCCCTGCGAGACGTGGTGGCGAAATTCAGAAAACCGGTTGAGGCTGCAGGGTTGGATCCTGTAAGTGAAGCCTCAATGCGCCTGGACCGGGACCTGGACACTTTAACCGAGATGCTGCTGGCAGCGTGGCACGCCGTTGCAGGCATTCGACCGCCCCCGGCGGGGGAGCTGCCATTCTATTTCTCCGATAGCCTCACGCTGCTTCGATACTGCGACGCCGCGTCTCGCCGGTGTGGCACAAGCCTGTATCTGCAGGATCTGGCCCTACACGATACAGTCTCCAAGCAAGCCACCCTCCTCCAGCGCCGCCGCGCCCAATCGCAAGCCCGCTTGCTTCCGGCAGCTGAGGCGCTGCTTATCTCCCCTGCTAGTCCTGGCCGCCCGCGCCTACAAGATGATGAGGAGAGCCAGCTCCGGCTCCAGCTCCAGCAGCTGTCAACGAGCCCCTCATCCGACCCAGAGCTCTCGAGCTTGTTCAACCAAGCTTCCAGTCCCAGTCTTCACCTCAGTCTCTGCGGTACCAAGGAACCAAACCCCAACATGGCCCATACCAAGACCAGTGACACTGCCCCCGGCGAGGTCATCCCCATCAGATCCTCCCTGGTGCGCATGGTCTTCGGCCAGAGGCCCCAGTCTTACAACCTCCGCGTTGTCTTCAAGGTCCGCGATGAGACCCCCGAGCAGGTGCGCAACGGGCTCGAGAAGGCACTGGCCTCCAACCAGATGCTCCGCACCGTCCTCAAGCAGAACAAGGACGGCACGGCCTACCTTGTCGTCATGAAGCCCTCCGCCCGCCTCTACTCCGAGCTCATCGAGGAGCACACCGTTGCCTCGGAGAGGGACGTGACGCACATCCAGGAGCGCAACCCCAAGGTCTCGCGCTCCTCCGCCTTCATGTTCAAGGCCGACATCGTCACCGTCAAGAGCACCGGCCACCAGTACCTGGCCCTGACCTACAACCACTCCATCGTGGATGCCATGACCCTGCTCGGCCTGCACCACCAGGTCGACCGCTGCATCAAGGACAGCTCGTGGCACAACCCGGAGCAGACCAGCTACCAGCAGTTCTCCGACCTCCACTCCCAGTACAAGGGCAGCAAGTCCGCCCAGGAATCCGTAGACTACCACGTCCGGCGCCTCCGCGGCATCTCCCAGCTGTGGGAGTCGCAGTGGCCCCAGCAGAGAGCGCCCGGCTGGATGATTGCCAACGACAGCGACTCGGAGCACTCCGCCGTCCGCGGCGACATTCGGGACAAGGTGTGGGACGAGCACTGGAAGGGGCTCGAGTCGGAGTTCGCATTCCCCCGACGCTCCCGCGTGGTGCGTCTGCCCTACCTGCGCAAGCTGCAGAAGCAGCACGGCATCACCCCGGCCGTCTTTGCGCAAAGCGCAGTCGTCTTGTTCAACTGCCTCCAGACGCAGTCCCAGAAGGCCATCTTCACAACCTGGGAGAGCGGCCGCTCCTGGCCCTTCGTCCCAGACTGGGTCGCGGAGACACTGCCGTCCCCCACGAGCATCAACGGCCCCACGTTCAACTGGATCTTGAACGTCTTCAAGTTGGTAGAAGGGGAGACGCTCGCTGCCTTCCTCAAGAGGATGAGCCTCGAGCAGCAAGAAACGCAAAAGCACGTGCATGCCCCGTGGGAAATGGTCATAGCCGATCTCCAAGACGAAGCCATTGCCGCAGAAGATGCTTCCTTCCGACAATCGTTCGTCTGGGACGTCAGCATTGGCTTAGGCGCCTCTCAGGAACATCGAAACGACTACGAGGTGCTGGAGCCAATTGCAAGATACGACTGGGCTGACTGGTAAGTTCCCCCAACAGCAGCTTGTAAGAAGAAGAAGAAAAAACGCATATACTAACAACGGGGTAGTGGCTTCGTCTGGAGCGCCTTCATGCTTGACTCTGAGCAGATGCGCTTCGTGGCATCCTGGGACACGGCGCAGATGAACGCGTCAGAAGTCGACGACTGCTGCGACTCGCTGGTGGGCGTCTTGAACCTGCTGGGGGATGAGCTGAATTGGAACAAGCGTGTGGAAGACATCTTCATGAGGTAGATGTCGTGTGTGTATTATTTACGAAGCTGAATACCTCTCGCAAACGATTGAGGGTCAGATATGAGTAGCGAGCGTGCAATTTGTGGTTGTTTTTCCCAACATATGTCACCACTATCTTGCGTTCAACGTGAAATGTTCGACATGGATCGATATGCTTGAAATCATCCTCTCAAACCACAAAGCTCTTAGCGGTGCTTTTACACCATGTTTGGTTCCGTTGCCTTGCCCACAGGGGCAATAGTCTTGGGTTTACTCCTTCACAAGCCAAAACACCCAGACACATCTCTCAAGCTGTGGTACCTCCCTCTCCACCAAACGTCCCATACAGCTCCTCGTGCAACACCTGCGTCCTCCCCTTCGACAGGTTCCCCTTCTCGACCATCCACAGCACCACCGCGCGGATATAGCTCATGAGAGAAATTCCCCACGCCACCACATTACACCCGATCAAGGCAGCCTTGGCGGCCCTGCTCCCCCGTTCCTCCAGGCAGTGCACAGAAAACGCCATGGTTGTGGCCGTCGCCAGCAGCAGAGTGGCGGCTTGGACGTATAGGAGGATGACGGGAGAGAGGCCATGGGTTTCGAGCGCGAGAAGCGCGGCCAAGGTGGTGAGGAGGCTGGCGAGGAGTAGAGGCACGGCGTCCCGCCAGATCCTGCAGACAAACGATTATCGCTCAGCATCTAAGCTATTTCAAATCGAGAAAATCATCGTGTAGATGCCATACCTGTCCCAAAAACCCTTGGTGGTTTCCGTCCTCTCCCAAACCGTCATTCCAGCCACGACACCAAGCACGCCCAGGAGGACCATGCACTGCACCCCCAACGCAACTGCGTGCATGCTCTGACGAAACTCGTTCCTGCTTCCAAGCTTCCAGGTTGCCGGTCTCTCGCCCCTCAGCGTCGATGAGCCAAGGGCCTCGGATTCCCGATAGCCTCCCTCTGAGTCGCTCAGCCACGGCGGAAACGGCGTCAACGGCGGCGACGCCCCCCGTCTCGCACCATTCGTCGTCGACGGCGGCGCCTTCACAGTCTCGGTCGACGACGGCCTCTCCAGTATCGACTCCTCGGGTACGCTGGTCCGCAGCAGCCTGGGGCTCCGCTGCGGGATGACCAGGGGCGGAATGTCCAGCGAGATGCTGCGGGCGTTCCTTTCGTAGGCCGCTGGGGTAGATCGGCCCCCCATAGGTGAAAGAGGCGGTACCATGGGCGCAGTGGGCGGAGAGATCAGCCATTCCATGGGCTCCTGGCCTGAACTCGCCGATGAGTATCGTGAGTGAGGTCTTCGCGGGCTGTGGATCGACCGGCTGCGTTCATGGGCACGCTCACCCAACTGAAGCTGATTCTGCATCGCCATGTGACTCGCTTCGATGACAAACGGCGACTTCTTCTTTGAGTAGTATTTTGAAATCGCGTGTTGGTACCAAAGACTGCTCTCGTCAGCACTGACCTGGGGCGTGGGCCCAAGTGTAAGCAGCACGACGCCTTGGTCATGAGCACAAAGAGGACCGAATATTGTGGCCCTTTCACAGCGTCAGATGTACGTTGTCGAACAACCACCTGGCAGACGTTTGGTTGCCAGCTGCCCATTTGCCAGCGTTGACCATCTTCGGTCGCCACCCCCCGGCTGCTCGGAGTCGCTGAACACTTGACCCGTGACATCTCTTTCCAGGAGACTATGTGGCCGTGACTTGGTTAACACATCAAAAGGCCAGATCTGAGAGTTTCGAATTATGGATATGAATGAGGATAACCAGAATGCTATGTAAGATAATCAGATCGCTTTGATAACTATGCTACACCATGGCCCCTCAACATATCCTACAGAGCAGGGTATCTTACGTGCCGTCAGCCAAACCCACCAATACCGGTACCATAATGCCGTCCATAATTCCATTCCATCTCCAGATCCGACCGTATCCCTAAGTGCCGATATGCATATAGCTTGAAAATATTCCCTTGTCCCAGTATTGATCTTACTCTAGGCTCATCATTGCCTCGTCGCCGATGCCCCATCGTCCCCCATCCTTGCCCTGCTTTTGGAGCTCCAGCTCAAGGTCGATCCCAAGCGAACTCGCGTCTTCCTGATTCAAAGCGTCACTGGCTCTCCGAGACCTTTCCCTATCTGTGACGGATCGGTCCGTAAACTTCCGGCGCAGCGAGGGTGGTCGAAAGTACGACCTCGATGACGTTGATTGTAGCGATACAGCGTCGTCAGCAGTTCTCATGCTCGCCTCATCGAGAGAGAGACGGTCGGCTTGGGGCAAAGCAGGTTCAGAACGCATGCCTGCCACCATCTTCTCCCCTGCGGTACTGTAGCTTTGAGTCTGGAGAGCGGATGTGGAAGCAGTTTCTTGCGAGCTGGTTCCGTCTAATTCTGACGGCAGTTCAGAGGGATCAACTTCAACCAACTCGGCATCGCGGTACCACTTTCTTCGTCTGGTCCACCGGCCCCAACCGTCTGAGCCTCGTCGGCCGTTCTGCCACTACCCAGTGTTAGTAAAGGTTTCGAGTTGTAACAGTTCCTCCGGGCGCTTACCTTGCTATCGTAATATATCCAGCCATTCTTACCCTCGTCACCCTCATAGTCAACCGGGCCATGATCATCGGTGACTCCGTCAACCCTCCAACGGCTGCCACCAACCCAACGCCACCGCATCTTGCTACCATCCTCAACGGCAGGAAGCTCGAATTCGTCCCTAGGTGGTACGGGATTGTTGTGCTCGTCCGTCCACGGGCCACGTTCGTACGCAAAAAGGCTTGACGTCCATCCTAGGCCAACCCACCGCCGTTGGTTCTCGTAAATGATGAAGGTGAACTTGACCCCTGCGCTTTTCGCACTTCCGCTTCGACGATGATTCACTTGCAAATTACTGGGTTTTCGTAGTGCCTTTGTAAGCTCTGACTCGTGCGTCTGGGCAACAGCAACCTCCTCGCCCGTCGTTTTGTCTTGGGCTGACTTGGGAGGAATGTCGAATCGCAGCCCTGTGATGGTTGCTGCAGCATGACGAATGGTAGCGCTCCTCCACAGAACGACCCGCGTAACCCTCATCACCTTGGCATGCCATGTCAGGACAAGGGTGCCTGCAACGAGAACTACACGCTTGGTCGTCACAATTCTCCAAGGCGGTAGGGTGAGGGCAACCCAGAATGGGGTTGTGATGAGCAGTCGCATGAACAGTGCCGTCAAAGCCGGTCGGGTAGTTGCGCTGGTAGGGGTCGTTTGGGTGCTGAGGAAATCGGTCATGTCAAGAAGGGGGTCGAGCAGCACATTACACCGCCCGGTGAACTCCTTGAGTGTTTCGACAATCTCGTCCAGGGTCTTCTGATGCTTCGTGTTGGTCACCTCAGAATTGGCTCTGAGATGTTTCGACTGCTTGTCTGCGCTACCCCCTTTTGGCCCTGCTCGGCCATTGCTGGTACTCGCAGGTTGTCCAGCACCATCCTTAGCAGCGGGCTCGGTCCAGCCACTGCTGCTGAGGGGACTATATCTCCTTCCGTACATGCCGCCAATCATGGCCGCGCCGACGACGACGGGGCCGGCCCATTTGACAATGACATCTCCGTACAGTACTGTGGCCCAGAAGGCACAGAGGAGGAGGAAGCTCTGCCAGGGATCACCGGTGCTCCATGTCAGCAACCCAGCGAATGTATTGAGTGGCAGCAGGAAGGGATGGCTGTAGGCGAGAGCTCGGGTAATTTGAGGAGGCGTCGCCAGTAGCAGCGGGCTCTTCTGATGGACGAGGATCGTGGAGCGACGAGAAGATCGTGACGGGGTCGTGGAAGAAAGAGTGACGGGGGAGAATGCGGCGTAGGTCGGAGGTGCGCCGGTGGAGGACTGCGAGTCGTAGGAGGGCGGCGTAACGCCGAAAGAGGCAGCGTCGTCGCGGGAAGACATGGGCGTGCCGAGCGTGGATAGCCAAGGGATGTCCTATGAGGGTGCGCGCAGAGGCGATGGTTAGCTTCAGCGTGTGTGTGAATGGTGCACAGCAATCTGGGTCAGCCAGGCGCGTGATGCCGGCGGTGCGCCAGAACGAAGACCAATGCCAGTCGCCGTCGCTACTTTCTGCCGTGCAGCGCCAGGTGAGCAGACGCCCTGCAACGAACGAGCGATGATGCGTTCAGACTTGGAAACACGTCACGTCATGCCTTGGAGGGCGCCACGTGCTATTGCCCGAAACGCTGGGGCTAGCCGGTAGTGGTGGCCAAATCCAAAATCGAAATGCCGATCGGGCCCTGTCGCAGCGTGTGGCCGGCGGGATTGGTCGCGGAGGGCACTTGACGATGGGAGAAAAGACTGCCTCGGTGCGCTTGGGGAAAGGTGGTGGATAGGAGGTGGGAAGAGACTCACTATGGCAGCCATCTATCGAGCAATGTTGGAGTTCCGTGGGCTCCGGGGCCGAGACCAGGCAGGTCAGGAATCCAACGTCATTGGTGTCGCAGGCAGAACAGGACTGGACAGGAAGCGCCTGGTTTGACGCGCACGCGCCCGGCTCGAGTGCAGGGCCGTAAGTTGACGATGGGGATGCGAAATTAATCAGCGAGAAGCAGCATCCATCTGTCCTTTGCCAAGGTTTCGTAAAAGAACTGAGATTGTGTTCGAATTGCCAACGTTGGTTGCGAGTCTTACCGCGGGAACCTTGGGCCATTGAATGCCCACGTGAGCGTCGAACCGCCCAGCGACCCGAGAAAATGCCCCGAGTCGTGTATTACAGGCGGCCTTGGGTGACCTGAAATGACTCGGTGCCCTATTTTCGGTCAAATCACATGTAAATTTGTTCCAGCTGGCGTCACAGGGTAAGGTACCGTGAACCACGCCAAGGTACCTCCTTTGCCTTGGTATCGTACCTTGCCTCATTACTATCAAAACCTGGAATTTCTCAAGTATTCGCATGAACACATTGGCAATCCGAGATGCAGCATGCTTGGCGGGTCATCTTTAAGAAGTGCAATACCCTTCAGCCACTACGCATTTAAGTTTGTTGCAAAGTCCTGCAGGTAAGACAGCTACGGTAAAGCACCCTCAGGGCGCTGAGGGATGTCATGACCACCTGAAAGAAACCGGCACTAAACTTGTCGCCCACGCTCTCCCAGGGATCTCAGGGACCCTCCCAAGTGCCAGGTAAGCTGACTTGCAGCTGATGCAGCGCTTCCCCGCATACATCAGCAAGCCGCTAAGCTGAGCTTTGCCCCACGCCAACTTAACCTGTAAAACCCCCTGTAAAAAAACCGCTGATCGCAGTGCTGGTCCTTATCGGGATGAGGGGTCGAGGGGCAAAAAAACACAAACATGCAGCTTCACCAATCACCGCAGCAGCAACGGCAATGAGACCGAGAATTGTTTAACAATGAGTTTTGTTTCTTGTTAGATACCAGCTAGACTATTCACACTGTTGATCCTTCCCAAAGGTCCTGCGCGTCCATCCCTTCCACCAATACAGCTTCAGCTGGTCTCCCAGTCAAAACAGTTCTGCAAGAGACATCAAGTCGAGACCCAGGTCGGTAAAGGGCATGTTTTATAGTTGGGTGCTAATGATCTTGGCTTGCCATCTTCGAGAGTGATGAGCAGGCGTCTTCACAGCAACTCGTGTCGTCCAAAAAAAAAAAAGGGCCTTTGGCAAGTTTGGCTATTTATTTGCCGCAGTTGGAGCAAGAGCCTAAGAATCACACGTCATGTCAGCTTCCGAGGTCATCGCGCAAGGGCAAGCAGGGCTCAGTTGGGAAAACATACAGCTAGAGCCGCAGTTGCAGGTAGAGGCGCCAGAGCATCCACAGCCAGCCATTGTGTCTGATTTGAAAGGTCGGTAGGTTAGGAACCTAAAGTTGTGTAGAAAAGCGAGTTCAGGATTGTTGTTAGGAGTATGAGACTCTTGTGGAGAAGGGAAAAGGGAAAAGGGGGCTCTTGGGAGGAGGGAGCCCAGACTTATATAGACAATCGTCCTCCACTTTGCCGCCCACTGTTAAGGCTACGGTGGGCAACCGGTGATGCGGTCTTTGTGCCACCCGCGCGCACCACCCTTGCCTCAGTGCTGCCAAGTACCTCTTGCACAGGCGAACGGGTCCCGAGCGCGAGGGGCCAGTGCACCTTACCTTACCTTACCTTACATGCGCCTCTGCGTGGTTTGTGCCGCTTGCATCTGCATTGACGGCGGACAGGGTCCCCCCACTCGGAGATCCAGGCTTGGACTAGACCGAGAGGAGCCGATAGGCAGAGAGCACAGATCGTCGTAGATAAAGCCTTCGGTGTAGGTGACAGCATACGTGGTTCATTAGTAAAGGTATCATTCAAGGCAGCCTACTTCGAAAATTACGGATATGTAAGTGGTTAATTGGAACAACTTGTCCCGATGTCATACGCTTGGCGCAGAACCCAGATCAAGGTCGCTGCCATCCCGACAGCTTAGTCCCACATGCAATAGTCAGTTAGCAGGCTCGGCGGCTGCTCCCGTCTACGAAGTCCCGACAATCAGACCTTTCGTCTTGTCGGATTGTTGGCCTTCAAACGCCTCACTCTGCTTCCCCTCTCTCTTTCTTGTGCCCCCAAAATATCGTCCTTGTTTTGTCTCTAGTCCGTCCCAGCTATGCCTCATTGAGAACGTATCAGCAGCACTGCATCTCACATGATCGCGATGTTACGTGGAAGCCAGGACAACTGGCAGGTGCTCAGTGGTCTTAAATGAAGATTAATAGATTGTAGACACACTTTTCGAATGGTATGATGCTTGATGGCTGCTGCTGTTGTCCACTATGCCCGGATACTCGAGTCTAAGGCCTGACGGCTTACTGAGGTTTGTTGATGGAGATCCGAGACCTTTTCGAGAGCAGTCGATGCCGCTTGTTTAAGGAAGAAAATCCGATGTCAATCATGCAAGGCATCAAAAGAAAGAGACATTAAAATAAAATAAAAAAAAATATTAAAGAACTAAAAAGGCTATTCCTGTACGTAAGAGTATCTTCACCGAAGCTTGATGCCGAACTTGCTTGCATCCCTGTTTCTTCTTGCCACCGTACCCATGCCACCTACCAGGTGTTGGCTTTCAGCTTCACCCACTGCCCAATAAATCGCTCCGAGATGGCGGTCCCGGGTGACCTCGGGTTTCCATATTGGGTCATGCACCTCAACTCAAGCTTAACTGCGCTACCAAGACATGCGACCTTGCCGTTGTAGGTGTTGCGCGCAGCAAGCGACGGCAATTGCGATAGACACTCGGGCAGCTCGGTGAAGCAAAAGAAGAGGGCGCGAAGATCGAACTAATTCTCTTGAATTTTGAGATTGATATATCGGAAACTTGGCTTAGGGCATGTCTGGTGGCTCGCGAATGCAATGATGCACTCATGGTTTGCTTCTTAATCGTGGATAAATACCAGCTGCCTCGGATCCCCAGAAGCCTTCGCAATGCAGTCTTTGCGAACCACTCATTATTTGTTTGAAGCTTAATTGGCTTTTTTCCAGCTTGGCCGTCCAGCGCGGGCCCCGCAGGGTAGCAGCCCGGACGTTCGGCCGACGGAGCGGTAGCGATTTCTGCCCCGTGCTGCCCGGCAGGTCGCTTCGCGGGAGACTTGCACCACGACTTTCGACGGCCACGCTCTGTAGCCATGAGAAGGGGCATCCTCGAATGCTGGTATACTGGTTTCCCTTCCCATGCCTATCTACCAACAGTGATCAACAACAACAATCTGCACCGAAAGAGACGGCTACAGCTAGATATGAAATAAACTTAAACGAGCACCCCATAATTAGATCAGCTCCAGGGTACCGCGAGCACGTCATTTGGCGTGACTCAACGGCCACTTGCAGCGTCCATTCCTCGCCCACGCGACACGCCCTTCCATGTTATCGCGAGACTGGCCCTGCACCAAAACCACGCACACTGTCACAGATAGGATCGGATAGGGACAATGGTCTCAAACGATTGGGAGTCTCGCGCCCGTCGCGCCGCTCGCAGCGCCGGCGAGACGCTCAAGGTCAACTGGCATCTCGGCTTCACCTCGTTCGGCGGACCTCCCGTGCATTTCAAGATTGTATGCGGCAGAAGAAACCCCCCCCCTCAAAAAACGAACCCGCGAGGTCATGTCGTCCCGAACAATGGGGCTAACGCTGTGCTAGTTTCACGACAAGTTCGTGAACAAACTGCATTGGATCGATGAGCAGCTTGTAAGGACACCTCGCCGGCCCCCCTTCAATTCGAAGTTCTCTCTGATGTCACCCTACGTACGCAACAAAATCTGATAGGTCGTCTTTGTCATGTAGTATCAAGAACTATTCAGCGTCACGCAGGCCTTGTCCGGCCCGGCAAGCACAAAGATGTTATACTGCATTAACCTGACACAGCATGGGCTTCCCGGCGCACTCTTTGCCTTTCTGATGTGGAGGTATGATTCTTCACTTCCGATACAATCACCACGGGCCCTGGAACTAATGTGCAACCTTTCTCCCTGGTGTGCAGTCTCCCAGGAGCGCTGGGCATGTTCGGGCTCTCCGTCGGCGTGGCCAGCGTCGGCGACACGCTTCCTCGCCCCGTCTACGCGCTGCTTTCCGGCCTCAACTCGGCCACTGTCGGCATCATTGCCCTCGCGGCAGTCGAGCTCTCCGACAAGGCCGTCACGGACAAGCTTACCACGGCCATCGTCTTCCTGACCGCCTCTGCGGGCATGCTCTACCAGGCGCTGTGGTACTTCCCAGTGCTCGTCGTCGCGTCCGGCTGTGCGACTGTCGTGTTCGACAAGCGCTGGTTGCACCGGCCCTTCCAGGCCCTGGCCCGGCGCATGTCGAGGACGAGAACCGAGGGGGCCACCTTGGAGAGCGACGGAGCTCCGGGGCTCGAGAGTGAGGCGGACGCGGCGCCAAGCTTCTCTGCGAGGTCCGCCGACCAAGCTGCTAATCTAAGTGAATCGGAAGCCCGCTTCATTCCGCCCGAGCGTCGCATCAATCTCTCGTGGAAGATTGGTACCGCCATCATCTCGTCCTTCCTCGCAACCTTCATCGCCGTCATGGTTTTGCGAGGTACACTGAAGCACCCACCAATCCCATATCGGCTGTTCGCCAATCTGTATCTTGCGGGCACCATCATTTTTGGAGGAGGACCAGTCGTCATTCCACTGCTTCGCGAGTATGTTGTAGACGAGGGCTGGGTCAGCCCCCGAGACTTCCTTATCGGCCTGGCTATTGCCCAGGCTTTTCCTGGGCCAAACTTCAACTTTGCCGTGTTTCTGGGATCCCTAACGGCCATCAACGCCGGTTACCCAGCTATTGTCGGGGCTATCATCGCATTCTGCGGCATCTTCGCCCCCGGCATCATCCTCGTTCACGGCACTATGGGTATCTGGTCTTCCCTGCGCAGCCAGCCCTGGGTAAAATCCGTTGTACGAGGCGTTAATGCCGGGGCTGTTGGACTCATCTACACGGCAGTGTATCGCATTTGGCAGGTTGGCTACATTGATCAGGGCTTCCAATCAGGCAGAAGTCTTGGAGATGACGCCTGGTGGGTGGTGGTCACGGCAGCTGCGTATGTAGGAGGCCGTTTCTATGGCGTCTCGGCGCCGCTTGCCATCATTCTCGGCGCCGTATTGGGCTTGCTCAGATACGCAGTGGTTATGGGCTCGGGCACTGATATGAGCCCGGGCCAGGCGCTCGAGCTGTGATTATGGTTGGCTCGGGTTTGGGGCCCTGCTCTACGACCACCTGTGTGTATGAGAGCATGTGAAAGCAGTATTGGCTAAGAAAAGGACGTGTGCCATATATCTCGTCAAGATATGTACATAATCCAGGAACCTCGGTGCATACACCAAAAACATGCTCGTGACTGACATTGGCCTTGCACCTCTATCAGGTGCAACTGATATTGTATCATCGATGTTGTGGGTTCCGACTTGCCTCTCCTGGTTACCTTGTTTCACGAGGTAGCTGCATCTCAGCCACCGAGAGCTCAGCAATACGATATCCCAGCTTTAATGATGCCCATCACAATTACACGGCGTGCAAATAAAACGATGGAATAGATATCGTTCGATTGGTGCTATTACGATTACACCTTGCTTGAGTAGGCCGGCCTTCCTATGTTGGTCGTGATGGACAAATACATCATCATCATCATCATCGCCCGCCTACAATAGTATCGTGGTTTCGACCACAGTGATTGGCTCTTTCGTGAGATTGCATTTAGTTTGGGCTTGGTCCTTTTGTCCAAACAAGTTTCCAGACACGCCTGCTCCAGCCGTATTCTCCCATGAACCATAAACCGTGTCATAGGCTAAAATAGATGGGCGTAAAGCCTGCCGAGACGGGCAGTTCGATGCAAAACAAATGAACCCTGTCCTCTAACACCTTGAAGCTTCACACGGCTGCCGCTGCACACCATACGACTCGACGCAGCCAGCTGCTCCGGAGCCTCCTGCCATGGCCTTGGTCGTCCGTTTGGCACGGACGCGACCTTCGCTTCTGAAACCCACCTTAGATCGGCCTAACCCCTGATGCTAGCGGCCAGGGTCTGCCCCCGTCTGAAACGGCCGGAGCGCTGGAATTGTGGGCGGCGCTACCCCTGTCGCCCGGCGCTCGAGGCGTCGTCATTCGCTGGGCCTCCCACCGATCGTCGTTATTGTCTAGCTGCTGAGGGAACCACTCAGCGAACGCCGTCCCGCCTGTGGAACTTTGGGTCCTCTTGAACAAGAGAAGAGACGAGAATGAAACTATTTTGTAAGATGCTTGTTTTCTTCTTTACCAGCTATAGGGGGGGTGTACCGTGACTAAGTTGAGCCCGCATTTCATCTTAGCGCACTATCGAATCAGATGGCAAAGAGTCCACCTTGAGTTGAGGCAGCTTGCGTGTCGTCCCATCTAGAAGCTGTCAAACGGATGACATTGGCTCAACGGAGCGAGCCGTCCGTCGCATGTCGTTACAGGTCTAAAAAAGATCTCAGACCAGAAAACAAAGAGAGAAGGCTTTGGAAGCCGTGGAACAAAAGCTGAGGTTCGGCTGGTATCAGAGCCTGTGGCTCAGCTTGTGCTGCTGCAGAGGAGCAGCGCCTCATCCTGCCGGGATCCTTCTTAGATGTCGTTCCATCGTCGGCAATCGTCAAGCCACCACGATCAAATGGCCCGAGAATCATCCTGGCCATGGCGAAGCCGATGGGCTTGTGCTAAGCGGATGAGTCGCATGAGGCAGCAGAACAGTAAGCGCCTCATTCTTTAGCTTCGTCTCTAGCCGGTAGTAGTAGCTCGTTGGTCGTGCCGAGCGATCGTTGCCGTACCTGCGTATGCCCGAGCGTCTATTCCTGGCTCTTGCTACGGCTTGGATCTATCGTGCATCAAGATGCCTCGAGTCCGGCACCCTTGCACAAGCAGCGGAATAATGCCCATCTCCATTCGGCCATTTGATCCCGAGGCAAGATTTCGATGCAGATCTCTAAAACCTCATCGCGACAATGCCCAACAAGCATCAGCACTCATGCAGAGCCTCTCCGCCGGGCAAAGGCTGGTTGCTGATGCGGCTGCACAGCTTATCGCTCATGCTAAGACATGCTAAAGGATCAAAGAGACGAAACCGTTAACAGCCTAAAACAATGGCTTTCAGCACCGTCACAATCACCTCGTGGTAAGCGCTGGAAATAGCTCCACTGGATTCCGCCTCGGACGACTTTGATACAGCCAGCTTCATGCACCAGCATCAACACAACCTGTAGGCTTCCCACAGGCAACGATCGTCAGGGGTCCTTCGCTGTCGGAGACCACAGAGCATGGTCCACTGGTCGGCGAGCAGCGGCTATGCCCTTTGCAGGAGGAGGTGGCGTCCCCGAGATCAGCGTTGTGGGAAGCACCAAAAAAGACAACCACCACCCATATCGCACGCCCCCTAGCTGTCGAGACACTACCCAATCAGGCAATCGAACGGCGTCCGTGATCCATCTGGATTGCCTGATCTTCCTCCCCCCCCGATGGACAAGGTCTTTTTTTCACCCGTTATTGACGGAGGTCGTACCAGCACTTGAGACTGCCATTGGCCATTGCGAGGTATTCGTGAACGCAGGCGAAGCAGCATGTGGACCGGCCGATCAGTTCGACATGGAGCTGGACGACACAGCACACCCACAAACACACGAATATGCCTGACTCCTGTAGATATATAACATGAAGCGTCTCTTGCGTCTCTAATTGTGTCCCATTCGCTCCATTCATCCACTCTTACATCGCCTTCGAGCCTGTCCTCGTTTCTGTGTTTCCTTGTTTCGTTCTTGTTCTGTTCGGTTCAAGTTACCTAGTCACTCTCTCAAACATACTTTACCGTTCTTCTCAATCCTTACCACTTCCAAGACAAACACTTTCAGAACCGCCACTATGCGTGCCTCTACTCTTCTCGCTCTCCTTCCTCTCGCCGCCGCTGCTCCGGCCCCGGCTCCAGTCAAGCGTGACTCTCCCGCTCCCGTTCTGGTCCCCCGTGGCGGCCGCCCCGTTGAGGGCAAGTACATTATCCGCATGAAGAGCGACTCCATTTCCACGGCCGTCACCTCTGCCATCAGCTCTATCAAGGCCGATGCCGACTATGAGTACACTGGGTTCAGCGGTTTCGCTGCCAGCCTCAGCGATGAGGAGCTCAAGGCTCTGCAGGACGACCCCAACGTAAGTGGTCAGACTATCCAACTCAACTTATTCGTCTATACTGACATGCGCGTGTTCCAGGTCGACTACATCGAGCAAGACGCCATCATGAGCATCTACGCAACCCAGGAGAATGCTCCTTGGGGCCTTGCACGCCTTTCCAGCGCTCAGCCTGGCGGCACCACTTACACATTCGACGATGCCGCTGGTGAGGGTACCTGCTCATACGTCGTCGATACTGGCATCGATATCACGCATCCTGTATGTTGCTAGAATTTGCTGCCAAGTTATCATTCCAAAGCTAATACCGGAATCTAGGAGTTCGAGGGCCGTGCCGAGTTCCTTGCCAACTTTGCCGATAACGTGGACGAAGACGGCCAAGGCCATGGTAGCCATGTTGCTGGAACTATTGGCTCTGCCACCTTCGGCGTCGCCAAGAAGACCAAGCTCTTTGCCGTGAAGGTGCTTGATTCCTCTGGCTCAGGCTCCAAGTACGTAACAGATCTCCATCTCGATGGTCCACTAGTTAGCTAACAACTTCTCAGCTCCGGTGTCATCGCTGGAATGGAATTTGTCGTCAACGATGCCGCGCAGCGAGACTGCCCCAACGGCGTCGTTGTCAACATGTCTCTCGGCGGCGGCTTCTCGCAAGGTGTCAACGCCGCCGCCGCCGCCATCACCGAGGCCGGTCTCTTCCTTGCCGTTGCTGCCGGCAACGAGGCTGCCAACGCCGCCAACAGCTCTCCTGCCTCCGAGCCAAGCGCCTGCACTGTGGGCGCCTCGGATGCGCAGGATGCCATTGCCGACTTCTCCAACTTTGGTCGCGCCGTCGACGTGTTTGCCCCCGGCGTCGAGATCGAGAGCACCCTTCCCGGCGGCCAGACCGGCGCCCTGGACGGCACATCCATGGCCTCTCCCCACGTCGCTGGCCTTGCTGCTTACTTCATGAGCCTTGGCCAGAAGGCCGAGGGCCTTTGCGAGTTCATGGCCCAGAACGGCCTCCGCGGCGCCATTTCCGGTGTCCCTAACGGCACCGCCAACGTTCTCATCAACAACGGCAACCAGTAGATGGCTGCAATACATAAATGAGACTGATTCAACTGTGTTTCTGCTAGCCGCTTGGCTAATCCAGGCTGGGTCCTGGGTACATAATGTAAATGCGCACGTGTTGGGGGGTTATGCGATGACCATAGACGGAAGCATATGACCTGTATGATAGAAAGAGGGCATTACCCTCTATTGATATCCAATCTTTTGTTTTCTTTATCATACCGCTCACAGCGGAGGACCTCGGTGGCGCAACTACTCGTATATGTTCTTGCCGGTGACACACCAATGATTGTGTAAAACGAGCATGGGCAGTAGCACATGATTACTATGCTGATACCAACCGCCAGACGCTCACTTGCATGAGTTGTAAGTAAACGTAGAAATGATTAATTGGGTCCGGAGGGATGGGATGCAAGAATCGACACAGCCATCACGTTGGATGCTCCCCGAAGGCTCCATTCAGTAAGGTAACTACGGCCGGTTTGCCCCGATATGGGGTAGCGGTAATGATAAGAATTTCTGGCCCCTTATCTTATCGGGTCAACTCAAGGAAGATTCCGTCAATCACCGTCATCCTCCTGAACTATTTTCCGAGCAAAAAGAGCTTCGCATCAGGTTTCGCTTGCTGGTTTCGTTGCATTTCACTATGTCGCAGCGCGAGTCGCGGTTCCTCTACAACTGTCTCTTGAAGACCCAAGCCCTAACGTCGGCCAAAAAGCTGCGGCTTCTAGAGCCCTGGCGCTATCGCATCGATCAGATCATCATACACCGGGACAGCTACCCAGGCCTCATCTACTTCGAGGGCCCCGACCCGCTGCGCCAGAGCGATTTCGTCCAGCTCTGTCGGGGCGTCCTCGGCGGCCGCGATTTCAAAATCCTGCGGCTTCCTGCGCCGTCGCCCCGACCCGCGACCCTGCCGAGAATTCAGCAGCGGAAATACCCCGACCTGATCCTGCAGCCCGGCGCGCCGCTGCCGCCTCTGCCCGACCCCCAAACGAAGAAGTGGTGGACTCACAGGCGTGATGTCTACTCCATCGAGGAATTCGCAGGGCAGATGAGGGATCTAGGCATCCTTGGGTGGTTCCGCAACGCCTTGAGGGAAGACTTTGACAGGCCCGCCAAGCACGAAGTGCACTGAGATGCGAGTAGCGTGACCGACAGTCTCGATTTCCCAGAAAGAACTATGCGCTCCTTCATTTCTGAGCATTCTTCTCTCGACTTTGGCTTTTAATCACGGCATTATTAGGCTGGCCGCTGCCGTATCCTAGACATCGACGCAGAAACAGCAACAGGAATAAAGGCACAGGCGTCATATCGTCATACTATTTCAACAACAAGGGCTATCTACACGCTCTACATGCACTGAAATAGACCGACCGGCTGAGTAAAAGCCTACTCCACGACTCTCTACTCTGGCGCAGCGGCCTTTGGCTTCAGGGGTTTTTGGCCATACACAACGTAACTGTACGATATTAGCGGACTGGAAAAGGGTCCAGTAAGAGTGGGATGGGGACTCGGAGAGACTGTTGGGTCTGGGTGAGAGCCATACTGGCCATGATGTGACAGGGCACAAGGGCAGGTTGTACAGAGTGTGGATAGTGAAAGAAAGAGAGACGGAAGGAGACGAGAATACTCACTATGGCCAGTAGCTGTGCAAGCTAAGATCCTTCAACTCTTTCCTTAGCAGGGCTGAGAAGACAATGATCTCGTCCTCGGTCCAGTTCAGGCCCTTCTGGAAGAGTCGCATGGTCATGCCCTCGAGGTTGTTGAGCAGGTTGTGCTGCTCCCACATGCCGAGCAGCTTCAAGCGCTTGTCCTTGGCCCAGGGCGTGCAGGGCAGCTTGAAGATCTCCTGGGTGACGTTGTCGAAGCCTCGGTCCTCGAACTGCCCCTTCCAGCGGGTCGGGTCGTCGACTGGCGTGCCAAACTTGACGCAGGCCTCAACCAGGTGGTCGGACATGCTCTGGATCTTGCTGTCCTTGGACACTGTGCCATCATCGCAACCGAGCACACCAGTCACGCAGTGGAACTCAAGCCAGCCGCCGGGCTTGAGGTGTCTTTAGATCTTCTGGTCAGCCCAGCTCTCTAGTGCACCCAATGGTGGCAAAGTAATCTAAAGGGGAAATGTATGTACCTGTAGGCCTGATCAATCAGCTTGGGGAAGTCTCGGACTGAGAGGATAAGATCTCGGGCGAAGATAAAGTCGGCAGAGTCGTCTTTGCCGGTCCATGGCTGTTCAAAGTCGTCCAGCTCGAATTGACAGTTGGGAGGAACCCTAAAGCCTTGGTTTAGTTTATCGCCTCTAAATTCCATGAAACAATGCACTTACCATTCGGGCTGTGTTGGAGCAATGTCGATACCCAGGACCTGCTCCTGTTAGTGAATTGCACTGAACTGCCCTTGTCAAAGTGGAAGTCAAATCACCTTTGCGCCGGGAAACTTGTCGGCCATGTCAACGCACCAGATGCCTGTTCAGCGTCAGTGCGGCGACCGATATCTGCGAGCCAGTTGTGCCAAACTCACCTGTGCCACATCCCAAGTCCACGATCCTTTGCGGGTTGTCGCCGATCGGCGCAAGATAACGGCGCTTGTCTAGGAGGGCGTAGTACTTGGCATGGCACAAGTCCATGCGGTCAAGCTCTTGGTCGTCCATAGGGAAGCCATATTCTGTCGGTGGCAAGTTGTCGCGAAATTAGCAATCGCTATAATCATGGCGGCGCCAAGTGATTCGTCCATATAGGATCGAACCCGCGGATCTCGAGACGTCGCAGCTGAGACCAACTTACCTTCCTTGCCATACACTGCATAGGTTCGGCGCCCCTCGCCGATGGTGCCCTGAAGGATGGACGAGGTGATGGAGGTGAAATCAGAGTGCTCGCTGGCGGTGTCATTGCCCTGATAGTAACGGCGCAACGGTCAGCGATTATACACAACAAACAAAGCGCAATGCTTGGCACCGTCTCCGGGCCCAATCTTCGGCACGCGACCGAACTCCTCCGGACAGACGGAGTGCAACGATGTGAAGCAAAAGTGGGCGGCGCTAAGCGGAGACGGTTTCTTGTTCCCGACGTACCTCATCTTCCTCCTCGGGCCGCACCGCGGACTAGTTTCATAAACGGTTCTACGTTAGCTTTGAGGTCCTCCAAAAATTCAATGCGTGCAATGTGAGACTCGGCGGTTTCTGTTTTCTGCTGTGCGTGTGGTTGAACACATGCAGCTGAGTCTCCCCTAGCAGGGGTCGCACTTTGGTGCGGCGAAGCACGATCATTGAGGGGAGCATCAGATTTTTTAATTTTTTTTTTTTGCCC